>JAIPRN010004094.1:0-17069 GCA_025469175.1 Geopemphigus sp. TES_GeoC_2020 | reverse complement strand
GTTAACCTTTTCCCAAACAAATTCAATAGATATCTGTAATGTCTGTTAAACGTACATACCGAACTATACGTAATGACCGATTGACGTCTAGACGAAAGCTTAGTCGTTCCCAATAATTACACGAAAGAGCGATTTGTAAAATGCGAAAACAGGCTAACGGCAGCTGGGCGAATTCGTGGCCGTAGCTCCGTTCGGATCGTGCCGCCGGCCAATTCTAAAAATCCTCCAGCGCCCCTCCCAGCTACCAAAGGCGGAATGGTGGATTCCGCAAAAATGGGCCGGCGAATTTTTCGACACCCCCTAGCGAATTCCGAAATTCGTCGGTTCGGTACTGCGAATCATGCGTCCATGGCGACGCGTTGTTTTATCTATCGAAGCGCAACCGGTGCAGCTATCGCGTTAGCGTTCGGTTTTTTCATTCCGTAATTAATCGAAGTACTGGCGAATCCGGAAATCGGCCTTCGCTAGTAAAACCTTAGCAAACGTTTATCGTTCAAAGTACGAAAAATCCCGGACACGATGCGCCGCTGTTAACTCGACGTTTGTTCTTCCGAAAACGTATTTATGAAAATCGACGACCCGATTTCGGATTGAAAACTCTCTCTCCAGTGACGCCGACGTTGCTTGTTTCACTCGGCCTACGATTTCGGCAATATAACGGGACGAATCGGTCGTGTTTTTGTCGCTCTACACGCGGGAACTAATTCAATGTCTCCTTCACCAGGTACGGATCCGTTTCCTAATTCCCCCGTCGTATCTTCTACATAACGTTCGCGACGTTCGTAAATAACGAGAAATTCGGCGTGCCGTCGCGTTTCAAGGGAGCTTCCGTTTTCACGTTCGAGAGCTACCGGTGCCAACAAGAACGTCGCGACGACGACCGCCCGGATTTCGAACATTCGAGTTGTTCGTAACGCGCACGAGGGACGAAGGGCCCGTGCGGCGTTAACGGTCTTTCGGATGGCGCGAAACGCGCGTTAAGGTTTCGCGAAAAACGCGGCGCTTCGAATCCGAATACGTAACCGAAACACGATTAGAATGAAAGGTCCCTCGGCCGGTAGTTCGGGCGTTTCGCCATCGTCGAAATTGGAACGGACGTCGCGTATGGTCGGCGCGGCATTTAGCACGCGCGGAAACATGGCGACGACTGTTCGCGATCGGTAAACCACCGTAGAACGGTTTTTTTACGCGGGACCGATTGATAACGGACGAGGTCGCCGAACGGACGTATAATGAGTTGCCTGCACGACGCTCCTTTAAAATCATCGGTCGGCGCGGGGGCCGGTTCGTGAAACGGATTTCATTCGGGTTCAACCGAAACCGTGTTCGCCGCTACGTTGGTTAATCATTCTGTTCTCGAACCGTATTTTTTACTTACCGATTAGTTTTTGGCGCGGACTTTATGGCAATCGGTTGATTGGAACGAAATACGGAAAGGCGACGGGTGCCCGACTCGGTATCGATTTAATCGGCACGCCGTTTCGGTTCGTAATCGGTAAACACATTTGTCCGGCGTACATTCGATTTTACATTTCCGTTCGGAAATAAAACGTCCGAGCGGAATTCCATATAGCGTTTAATTGCCGTCGTACGAAGAATTGTACGATGTATATGTTTTCAATTTGGTAAATCCGTTCGCTATATTTGACTTTGAACGATCTAAAAATAATTCGACGGGTTGTTCGTCGAAAATAATTACCTGCTTAACGAGGAAAATGGCACTTAATCGACGTTTTTCAGTCGAAACGTCCCCGGACAACTTCGGGCGTGGCTTAGGGTATTATCGTTGTATACGGCGCTTTCAAATTACGGTCGGGCGGTATTCGACAATTACGCAAACGCGTCGCGCATTTTACTCGTACGAACACGGAATCTTTAGCCTTTAGAGGCGTATTGGCTTCGGTAAATGATCGCGGGCGATTTGCTCGTCCCCGTTATTTTATTATCGACCGAACGTCTACCGATATTACCGAAAATTGTATAATTTTGAACATTGAACGAAGTTAAACGTAAATTCGTACACGACGGCACGACGGAAATAATATTCTTTACCGTATTTCCCCGTCAAATATTATAAACGTATTTGTATATTATTCGGTTTAACGTCGAAGAACTCGGCTACCACGTGCGCTATTCATCCAGAACAACCAATAAATCGGAATGGAAAACCGCAAAGGTTTTTAAATCACGCGGTTTTTTTGTCGAATAATTCTGAACAAATTGCTTTCACATTTCCGCGTTACATTTGAACGCGACGTGTGTTTATTATGTTCGGAACGTAACTATAACGTCGACATTTTCTCGACGAATCGTAACCAACAATGTCGATCGATTTATTTTATTTCTACGTTATCGATTGTAAGTTCGGTTATTCTTCGGACGTGAATTACGTTAATCGAATTCCACGCATTTACGTAAACCGACGAAACACTTCGCGGCCGTCGACTTGTTAACGTCTTCAAGTATAACGTCCAAAAGCGCGTAGTTTTTAATCTTAAATTGGCTTTTGCCCGTTCGTCGCTTTATTAGTTTTACGTTTTATCTTAAGTAACGAACGGTTTCCGTAGTTTTCGATAATTCGACGAGACGTTTTTATAACGCTATCGATGTCATCTATATTATCTATATTACTTCTCGATCGAATTTACGTTTTCTTTAAAGAAAAACGTTCGTTTATATCAATTAAACGGGATATCGTTTCGATCACTATTTTTTCGTTCGCGTCGTTCGAAAACGACATACTAATACTTTTACCTTAGAAGTTTTAATTAACGTTCCGCTCAATATTCGATTATTCGTATTTATTTCAATACATAATTATGATTTCTATAGCTCGTGCTTCCGTCGTATTAAAAGCTTTTCACTTTGTTCGCGCATCTCATAAGACATTCTCGGTTATCGTCAACAATTGTGTATTGTGATTTCGCGAGAATTGTTGTATATATATATTATAACGATTCGTCCAAACGAGTTTTGGAATTAATGCGTTATTATGCGAAATAATAATCGAAAGTCAACGCAGTCGGACTTGCCGCGGGTTTGTATAAGCACTTCCGTTTAATGCCAATGGAAACATCGGAATTGAAAGCAAACAATAGAATTTCTCGCAAAAACTGAGATCTTTTCCTAACAAAACCTTTTGATAAAGAAATATAAAAAAAGAGACGCCGTAATAGAATCTTTTGTTGCCAGACGACCTTTCTCCTTTGGTAGAACAAACATTTTACAAAGTAAATCGCGAATTTGTATTCGTAATATATGTTCCGACCGGGGTAATTGTAAAAAACTTCGAAGTAACTCGGCGTTACGTTCGCTCTACGGCTATGGCGGACGCTTCGCGAAATTACGCGTTATGATTATTATTTATCGTCGTCATCTAAGAGTCGTGTAAAGCGCTTACGTATGCTTTGAAGAAGCAAAGTGTGACGATCGATAGAGTACTTTCCGCTAATATTATTTTATAGCACGCGTCCGAATTCCGTTCGGTTATAGTTTGACAAGTTAACGGGGGCCTGTAGATCGTTGAAGAACACGACGGTGTTTAAAAATCGATCGTTCGTACACGAGCTATACGTACGCGAAAGCTGACGGATCCGCCGGATTTTAGTCGAAACAAACGTCCGAAACATATCCGCTCGTCCATAAAGGATTTAGCGTAAAATTTCGATTTTTCGAAAACATTTGTACGTTCTAAGCGGAAAGGGGTCGAACACGCCGCAACGTTACATTCGCGGATTCAAATAGGTGAGCGCTGTGTTATTCTGCGCGCATAATTTTCGGAAAAATGGCGCGACCATACCGTAATATTCTCCGGATACGGTGGCCGTATTAGTGGATAAGTACCCGCGCCGTATTTATCGAATTCTCGCGAGAGATTCGCTTATTCTACGCGAGTGAAAACGAATCGAAATCGGGACTATTATTATTATCGTCGTCGTTTATATACTTAAAATAGTCTTTATTCGCGAACGGCTAAAAAAATATTCGCCCGAAATTCGTCGACCGCGCGTACAGAAGCGTATTTCGTTATCGGCGAACATTTTGTTCCCTTCGCGTTCCGAAAAAAAATCTCACTTAGAACTATCTGAACTCGATACCTAACGACAACGTAAACACCTAATCGCGTTATTCGATTCAGAAACGTCTAAATAATATACGAGTCAGTGTTCGCTTTCGTTTCGTAGGAGGGCGGCGAATACGTGGAAAATTTGATTTCGGTACCAAAGGCGTTTTCCGCGTCGCCACGGATTTTCGATTTATATAAAAGGGCGTCTTTTTACGCGCGTTTTATTGTACGCGGCGTTTGTCGAAAGTAATTTATATAGGCGTTCGTACTTTTGTATTTTTCACAATAAAACGAAAAATGCCGATACATAACGCGTACCGTAAATATATGAACAGCCCCCGCGCGCGGTTTAAAAAAAAAACGATATAGACGAAAAAAAACCCCGCGCCGTATTTCGTAATTACTATTTCGGTGTTTAGTAGCCGGAAACGAAAGTATATTTCTGTACCGTTACACGGGCGATTCGATTTCGGCGTAATAGATCGCGTAATTATTATTATACGGCCAATTTTTTAACCAGGTATTCTCGTCGGCGACGTTCCGTCGGCGAAAACAGTACCGATATATAATTCGTATTTCGCGGTAAACGTTTTTTTTTTTTCGTTTTTCGTTTTTCGCCGCGCGCGTAAGCTGTAAATCATAATCGAAAAGCACAAAACCTATTTACGTTTCGCTCGATTTTTTTCATCGTAAACGAAAAATTCGTTTCGAACCCTATGGTTAGCGGCGCCATTTTCGGTTGACGCGTTTTCTTCAAAATTCCGTAGAAGCGCGCGCGCATTCTCGAACCGGGATTTAAATATAACGTATTACCCGGTAACCGAAGCGCACGACGAGCGGCCGTTGTATTTCGGTCGTGAGCGTGTTCGTGTTTTTCGTATTCGTACGAATTCGCGTTTACGTATTACTCGCCGCGGTGCACGTAAAAACGTTTAATTATCGCGAAGGCGGTAGTATGTAAAAGGTATAGTTCGGGGGGTGCGACGGAAGTCGGAACCCACCCCGGAGCGGGTTCGCGCGACAATTAAAAGATTCCAGTCGACGACTATCCTGTATAATTGACGAAAATCGCGCGGTCGTACAATTGTTTTATTGTTCGATCGATGAACGAATATGTTACGGCTCGTGACCGACGTTACGTTTGACCGTCGCGTCGTGATTAAAGGGAGGTTCTAGTTGAACTCGAAAAAAATTTTTTTTTTTTTGCTTTATTTTCATCCTTAGGGTCTTGAAAATGTGTAGTCAAAAGGATATTTCCTTTTATTTTAGGAGTATTAGACGACAGAGTGCGTCGGCCGAAAAACAGGTGTAAACGCGCGCTCGGAGTGGCTTCGAGGGAGGGACATTTTTCACCGCCTAAGCGGTGTATCAACTACAGGCAGCAAGTTTGTGCCTGTCCCAACACGCTCTTCGAGAATGAACCCTGTATGGTGCTGGAATAACTGATTAGACTGTAAGTGTCAAAAAACAAACATAACTTACGATTTTTTCTTCCTCTAACTTAAGACGCGTTTTTCTCGAAACAACTTTTTTTGCGCGATTCCGCTTCAATCGATTTCGATGTTTGACGGCTCAAATTAAAGTTTATTCAATTTAGGGGGCCTTCTGGAAGCGTTTTAAAAAAAAATTGTTTATTATTGTTTTTTTTAACGTTAAAGCCAAACAAAAAACCGGTAAAAGAGGGTCTCCTTTTTCGTAATGGCCGTCATTTCTTTTTAAAAAAGCTTTTTAAAAAGCGGAAAATCATAAGGCCCCCTTCCCAAAATGCATTTTTTATAAGAATACTTTTACTTTTTTTGTTTCAGATCACTTGGCAGAGCCGTAAAGTGTGCAGCGCACATTGCTTATCGCCACGCACGGCTTCATTCCGTGAGGGCTGAAGTCGCCATTTCGATTTTTATTTTTTTATTGACAATAAATGTTATTTATCTTTTCAAACGCGTACTAATAAATACAATAAAAAGTTTTTTCAAAAAAACATTTACGTTCGCTCGAAATAAAAAAATTGTCGGGCCTTTTTACTAGAACCTTCCCTTAACGTACGTACGGCAATCGTACACCGATCGTTGTAATGATTTGTCTGTTACGACGCGGATGGGAAATCTACAGAATGAACCGTAAGTTTATTGCGCGCGGCTCGCACAATGATTTCGGCAAACGTCAACGGGACGCGAGCGAATATTGAATTTCCGAAGTAAATGTATTGGTAGACGAGTGTTAATCGTTCGACGGAGCGACGGTGTCGGAATTCGGCGGCGTTGTACGTATCGTCGCCGGTCTACGTTATCGAGACGACAGTGGCCAACAACGGTTAGCGTGCCGGGTTAATTACGCTCGAAATCAATCGACGGTCCGGAACGCGCAACGGGAACAACAACGGTTGTTGTTACGAGTCAAGTGTAGTCGTTCAACGGCGGTTAAATAAAATCTGTAGCGAGAACCTTCGTTTCGATATATACGGACAACTTTCGAGCGGATCGAGAAAAAATTGACCCCGTCACACACTGTATTCGTCGAAAGACGCAAAAGCCATCCGAAATACGCTTGTCCAAAACTATCGACAACATCGTAAACGACGGCTCACGAATAAAATATATATATATATATAGGATTTTTTCCAATATTTCTGTGGTTCAGACGACACAGTCAATCAAACACGATTGAGTTTCTCTGTAAGAAAAGATTTATCGTCTTAATTTACATCCTATCTAAGTTTACATTAAATAAAATATTTTAGGAACAAAACCTTACATACCTGTAAGAAAAGAAACGACATTTAATGTTATTAATGTCAGTTTTTGAATCACAATTAGAATATTCTTTTACGTAATTAACAATAGTGTTTGTTTTATACGTTATCACACGTCTACGACGATAAGCTTTTAAGCTTTGTCTATACCATAGAATAACAAAATGGTCAAACTCAAAGAGGTTTGTTGCGCGGGAAAATTTAAATGTAAGAAAATAATATTTTTTTTTACACATATATATACGCTCGCTTTACTAAAATCGTTTAAGGTGCCGCGCGTGATTGTACAAACGTCGGACGAAAAATTTGAAACGGCGCGCTTAGACACATTGTATATGGAAACAAGCGTCGCTAAAATGAACCGCCTGTACGTTAAAGTTTTAACGCGCGGTTTTAATATCGGCGATAGTGTTTGCCGCGTCACTGTAACCGTTTTATTTGTACGATCCTGAACTCTGAATAGCGGTTCGTTAAACTTTTCGTTTAATTCGTTATAACGACGTCTATATCCTTCTTTAACGCTAGTGCCTTTAGCGAAGTGTCTGGACGCTCCCAATCGATTTCATCTCAACATCCATTGTCTCGTCCCGAAAACGACGTTTTTTTTACGATTGTCACGCGCGTATTAATTAAAAATCGTTTTTAGTTCATTTTTAACGGGACGCTACGATTTTACATACAGTTTCCCGCGCGAAATCGACCGAATTCAAATCGAGCTGAAAACGAAACGAATTGAAAACGTTTACAAAAACCGATTCAAGTTATATTCGACTTTTGTCAATCAACCACAATCGGCCGACCAAACTTGACTCGCGAGAACGCGCAATTACGCGTGTCGCTGTACGCGCCATTGTCGCCGGTTTCTACGACGAGCTCGTCGTACCGTATTTAAGCGTACGCGATCAGGATCGTTTCCGGAATGAAAGGTGAAAACCGAACGGTTAAGCGCGCGCGATGAATTCGTCGAATCGGAGCGGTTTCGGAAGACGGGCCCGTTATACAGAGGGACCGCGTGTTCCACCGGACGGGAGAAAACGACGCGACGTTTCGTAATTATTTCGGTTAATCGGTCCGAACTGAAACGAAAACGTCACGTTTGCTCGACGGTCGCGTTTGTCGGCGTGACAGTTTTGAGTTCTATATAATATATAAGAGAGTTACATAGGCTTTTGGTTATAAATTCGATGGCGTAATGGGAAAACGCGTCTATGGCGCAACACGATGTTTTCCCGTTAAATTCGTATTTGATCGCTATGTGCGCGCGCGTTATATTCCCCCGTGGGAGGGCGGCTGGTCGAAATGGTGATGGTGATCGCCGCCACGGCGGTTGTGTGGCGAACGACTTTCCCGGGCCTTTAACGTCGTCTTTTCGTCTATTAATAAAAGACCTTCCGACAGCAGCCCTCTGTTCGCGCGAAAAACGTACGGTGAATTACGGTGGGCCAAACACGCCAAACCGTTCGTATTACGACGTATCCGCCGCGGTACGAACGTTTCGTAAATAAATCTACGCGGACGCGCGTATTTTTATGTAACACGGACGAAGGTTAACGCGCGCGTTGTCCTGCCGGCAAACGTTTTGTCGTCCGTATCGGTGTCCAATTTTTCACAAGCGCCCTAACGCGTACACAACGGCACGTATTCGAAACGAAACCCCGACGCCGTTCTCCGGGAACGACGCGTACGCTCTGTCTGTAAACGAATAGTGCGGCCGAAGAGCGGAACGCGCGACCGATTGTCGAAGGTACGGCGGATTAATACAAACGCCGAGTGATTAATTGTCGATATTAAATTACCCGTGGCGTCCGTATCGCGATTACACGAAACACCGACCCGGGCGTGGGTTACGTTTATCGACGACGACGACGACGATCGAATTCCTTAATTCGTGTAACGCGCCGATTCGCCGGGACGAGTGGTCATTTTCCGTCGGCCTTAAAAACAAATTGAACGGTAAACGAGATTTTTCGTTCGGAAATAAAAATCGATTTTATGTATCCGTTTAGTCGCAACGTCGACGTACAAGTTTCGTCGCCTAGAACGTGTTAAACACCGGGCCGTAAATTAGGAGCCGAAACGACGAACCGTCACGTCGTATTAATTACCGTCCTATTTGTGAAATAAGCACGTCGCTACTTTTTACCGTACAACGCTCGATTTGGGAATAACGTTTGACTATTTGATTCGGGTTATCGTCTCCGCGGTAATGTACGTATACGTTTAAACATAACGATTGTCCACTAAACAGAAAAACGAAATTCGACGTTCCGTTACTGAATTCCGAAAATGTCGATCGATTACGTTACGTCCGAATAGTCATCGCTGTAATTCGAAAATATCGTCGTCGTTATTTAGACCTTCGAAAACTGCGGTTGATATCGTATGGAAATAACGGCGGAAACGTCACTGTTACCGCGAGTAACGATTCGAATTAAAAACGATCGATTTTTCGCATACCGCGCGTCGAAATATTACTATCGAGGTGCCCGGCGTACGCCGGTATAGCTTGCCGTTAAACGATTAAATACCGTCCGTTCGACGGGGATGTTTATAAACGGTAAAATCGTACGGTCTTCCGGCTATTCAAGTGCATTCGTGGACAATGTAGTCGATCGGTTTCGATCGGAAAATGCCTGTCGGAGTACACCGTTCCGTACGTTCGTTCGCCGTTTACGACGCAACGTGTACGAAACAAGCGCTCGTGGCTTATGCGAATTCAACGAGCCGTACGCGGCGGAAAAATAACACCTGGTTCGATAGCGACGGATACGCTCCGACGTTTCGACGGGACGCCGGCACGAACACGCGTATAATATATAGACAGAAATGAAACGTGACGTTAGCCGGCGACCGTTCGTACATCGGTATACGACGTCGGAACGAAACACAACAAACGACGGTTTCAAACGATCTGTATTGGAAAACGTATGTACACACGTTTCGGGCGTTATCGTTAGATTGAGTCGTGTCCGACGTAAAGGCCGTAACAGTAGACGCGTCCGTTGTAATCAAATTACGCCGAGTACCGGTAGACGTTTATAATACGTGTTATATCGCGAGCTATAGAGGCCATCGCCGGTCGGGCGGACTTCATCGATTGACGTTTTGAGTAAGCCAAACGGTGAACGGATGGTTTGGCTACGGTCGTCGACGAGTCCACCGCGCTCGGGCGATCCGGCCTTATTGTTGTTACCGCGGTGGTCGTTATTATTTATTCGTTAGAGTAAAAAGTGTCGTCGAACGAAGTGATAATCGTTTATAAATATTTCGTTACCGTACATTTCGTTCATTTCTAACGATATATAAATATACGCACAAATACGCGCGCGTATTTTCCAAAAATAAAGACAACCGTCGTTTTACAAGCGTAGATGACATTAAATGCGTATCGCTGAAAAGGGATTGGAAGAACCGCTGGCACAAGCGCGTAATATGGGGACTGTTTTGTAGAAGTCAACGTATAAATAAAAAACGTTTTTCAAAAAAAAAAAACACACACTTCGTACACATATATGTGCGGGCCCGTGTTAATAATAATTTTAGTAAACGGCCCCACCGATATATATATATATATTTTGTAAAAATACGCGCCGTGTACGGTAACGCGCGATTATTTGTGCAGCGAAAAATATTCCGTAGACCGTTTAGACTTGTTTTAAGTATTCGCGCGAAACGCTCGCGTACGGAACGACGTTGTTCCGCTATTATTGTACAATCGTTGTCCGCCGACGGAACGAAGAACACGTTAAACTCTTCGAGGCGTTTCGACGAGCCGAACGCGCTGCGCGGGCTGGCGGTGCTCGTAAATACGTCGCCAACGACGAAACCATTGTCCGAAACCGCGACGCCAGTTGTACTCGCCCGGTTGTTGGGGCTAACGGAGTTCGAACACGTTGTTTATTGCGCACGTTGTTGACGAACGACGACGGGTCCTTTCGAAAGACGCCTTTCCTCCGACTTCGGCGCGCCCGTTTCCTTTGCGATCGACGAATCACAGTTTTCGTACGTTCGTCCGGCTCGATGTGTGTTCCTCCGTAGCATATGCAAATCGTTACGTAACAAACTTAAGACGATTAAATATTTGTCGTGATTCGTTTGATTACGAAACCCTTGTAATAAAGTATAATCTCGCGTCCACTACGCTTCGATCGATCTCGATAATAAATATATTATTCCGCCGTAAATTGCTTTCCGTTTTAAGTACTCGCGCTTAACTACGCGCGCCATATAATATAGACGATTCTGAGTAATAACGTCGATATTTTTCGAGTATCTATACGCTCGCGTCGACGAAATTTAAACGCTTTTCATAAAAAACAAAACGTCTCCTAAAATATAAGTCGTTTTATACATAGAGACGTTCGTCATTTTAACTTGTAGCTATTCGGTTATTTCTATTTCAAATATATTAAAAGCCGAAAGCTAAAAAAACGACTTTTAGTATAAACTTTAAATTTTTTCCCGGCGTAACTACGCTAATAATTAATAAAAATTAAACAAACGCTTGCGTTATGACGAACGATTAGTGTATAATATTTGTTTACGCGTATTTATATATATATATATATATATATATATATATATAATAAGCTACGCGCGGAATATTGTAACGTATAATCACCTCGTAATATATTTTATCAAATATATTATGTCGAAAATTAGTGTCGAGAAAACGAACGATTTTTTTATAGAGTGAATGTCTTCTTATAGAAAACATATTTTATAATACCCACCGTAGCGTTATGTAAAAGCTGTGCTACTTAATGACTATTAGAAAGGTATCGGACGATATTCGATTAAATAATAATTTCTTCGAAATTGTACGCGCGTTTCTAAGTATACGGTTTTACGAGGCGCGCGTACGTGCGCCGTACAGGTGGTACCGGCCGAAACGCGTTATTCTATTCCGTTTGTTCGAATTTCCTAAACGCTTCGGCTTATATGTAGCGTAGCGTTGCATAACGTTTAACTTTTGAAGGTTACGCCGTTTATAGAATAACGAACGTTTCGTAATCTCGGCGTTATATTTCTATATCCGTTAATTAATTGCGAACAAAACGAAACCGCGAAACGCAATTATTTAAAAATAATCAAGCTCACGCACGATTGTAGCACGCGTAATGGTCTATGTAAGACGACGACGTTGGTCTTTAATTTTTCGTAACATTAAACATCGCGCGTTACGGTGGTATATATATATATGTGTGTGTGGGTTATACGATTTTGTGACGAGAAAGCGTGAGAAAAAGGGACATAAAAAAGAAAAGGTCGAATTCAGAGAACAGAAACGATTGAACGATGACGACGACGGCAACGGTAACAAATATATCGACGTGGCTTCGTATACCGGGCGGATAGGTGGCCGATGCGCGTGTGGGTGTGTGGCGCAGGGGCGACGGGAGGGCGCTCGTTATATTTAATTTAATTTATACCCTCTTCGTCTCTCTTCTTTTTTTGTCCTTCCCCGTTATCCTGACAGGAGCTTATTGGTGGTGGTGGTGGTGGTGGGAGGGGAGGGAGACGAAAATCTCGGTAACTTACGGTTACGCCGTCGCCGTAATGATTATTATTTCGTTTGTTTCGCGTAATACGAGCGAAAATTCGACGGTGAAAAATGATTTCTCCGTTAGCGTCGGTGCCGCCAACGAAACGCAAATTCCGTAGCGGACTCGAGCGCGTCGGCACAACCGATCGAAACGGTATCGACGAAACACCAATAATAATAATAATAATAATAGTTCGACGTGTAAAACGAGAGAGAACATACAACATACACAAACGACACAGGTACATTGCGTTGTTTTAAGGTCCGGTGGATGTCAGTGAAATACGAAGGGCGATACAACGTGGCGTGTAGAAATTATCGATTTTCTTTCGTCACGGGTTAATCGATTGATACGATTTTACGAATAAATTGCTCGTGTATTCGTCGGCGCATAAATGTATAAATTATAGTGTAATTCGTAAACGAGAGAGAGAGTGTGTGTGTGTGAAAGACTCGTTAAAAGAAAAAACGATCGACGAAAGAGGACGAAAAACGGACCGCTTTCGGACCCGACCTAATCACGAATTTGGTACACGCAAACGTGAAGGCTAAGCGCGAAAAAAAAACCAATTTCGACTTCGTCCTCGGACCGGTTTGGCGGTCGTTGTAAACATTTTATTTTTCTAATCGTTTCGGGTAACTCTGTGCGCGTGCGAGTGCGTGCGCGCGGATAATAATTACGTCGTCGCCGACGTCCCACTTCGTCCGTCCCCGTCCGTCCGTCCGTACAAGGTGAGTCGGTGGCGAATAATGACGACGACGCGTCGGATCGGCGGCGAGAGCGAACGCGAACGAACGCGCACGCGTATGTCGTAGAAAAAAGCGTTTTGTGAAAGTGTTAGCTCATGCGAATAGGTTTCAAGGTCGGCGTACATAACAATAAGAATACGTACCGGCGTGCACGTGTATGCGCGCGCGCGCGCGTGTGTACGTAATAACGAAAAATAAAAAACTCGTAACCGCCAACGTAGTGTATAGCGCGACGGACGAAGAAAGGAAACGGCGTCGAATACGTACACTATATATACATATGAAAGAGTAATGATGAGAAAACTCGTGCGAACATTTTTCGAATTAAATTTTTTTTTAGCGCCCGGCGTTATAATATTCGTGTGGTACGCGACGCGCGACAATTGTAAAGCCAACAACGTCGTCGCGTCCGTCGGGTCGGGATTTTCTCGTCCGTTTCGCTATTCAGTGCCCGTCGGCCCCGTTCGTTGTCAACCGCGTCTGTTCAAAACGGTCCAGCGGACACGACGCTGTTACCGTTCGATATTGGTCGGTTCGGTTCGGACGGAATCGAGACGACGCGCTCGTCGTCGTTGGACGAAAACGGTCGCGGTCCACCATTCCCGGACGGTGGCGCGTGTTCGTTGGCACGGGCGCTCGTTTTTTTTTTGCGAATCTCGAAGAACGAACGGGGCGGGGCCCAGTGTATGTGTGTCGATCGACGCACCGTTCAATTTGCGGGACAAAATCGATCGGGTAAATCGGGCTAAAAACGTCGGTTATAATAATAACGATTACGAGATATGGTGCGCGAAATTATATACGTACCGGGCCGGGTGGGTTCAACAGGTGTACAAACGCGAATCGTGTGTCGCGGCCACACGGGCATTTTTTAGAGCGCGTATACAACGAATGTAGTAGCGTCTCTTCGCCGTTACCGTTCGCCACTGCCCACCGTTTATCCCTTTTAGTTACCGTACGTACGACGCGATCGCGCGCGACCAAATTCTCATTGCGCGTACGTTTCGAAAAACGCGGGCGCGCTATTTTTACGAACCCGGTCCGCCGTAACGAAACGTCGTGTGCGCCTTTTACTAATTGACGGCCGTATTTCGTAACCGAGCCGGGACGTCCGTTGCCGAATATTACGCTTTTCTCGTAATCGTGTTCGTTTCCGTCCCCGCGACCGGCCGGAATAAACAACGTTAATTAGTGTTCCGCGATTACTTTTAATTTTCATACGAACTTTACGTTCAAACAATATAACGACGCGGTCCTGTTTAATTTGAAGATCCCTACAGCGAAAAGAGTAATATACACATACATCGAGCTGACGGTCGTCGTAATTTAATGTTCGTTTTGAATAATACTTTTTTTTATAAATCTTAATGGACGACCTGAATTATTTATGGGCGACAATTATTAACGAGCTTTGTTTTCCACTCTCTTTATATTACCGCGCGTACATTTAAAATCTAAATAACGAACAAAAAAAAACGTATATATATACGTATTCGCCCGAAATAGTAATTACTTAATTTAAACGCGAAATAATTACGTCCCGTAACGTACGCGAGAATCGTCGGACGTCGTTCGCCGGCCGGGCGCTACGACGCGTCAATTACAAAATGAATTCAAGTATCTCAAAAACCGACGGAACCGGAACAAATGTAGGCGGGCGCCGAATTTTCACCGGATACTACGAGACGCGTACAGATTAGTAAGGTTTTCTACCCTGTAGACGCGAATGAGAGGATATAGTATTGGCACCACTGCGTGACTAAGCGGTTCGTAACGAAGGTGAGACGAAAGGTTGTTCGCCTCAGTGAGCGCGAAATCGCGGCCACAGTGACGTTTAAACGCGCTTAAGGGTTCACCTACTTACGTACAATACGCGCACGGTGCGAAATTCGTTCGCTTATCCGTTTCGTCGTCGCGAAGGGCGAAATCCCGATTCGCCGAGAACTTGATTCCACGTGCGGAGAAGACGTGACGAGTAAGTATGAAGCGAGGCCGAGGCGGGTCCGTGAATTTATGGTAGGGAGGGTGGATGTGTCCACGATGAACAACGAAGTGGACACCCCTCCGTCTTGACGGACCAAGTGCTTGGGAAAATTGAAAATTTCGTTCGAGAAAATCGACGGTGAACGTTGGACGGAACTTCACGCGCGTGAACTTAGCCCGACGCACGGAGCATTTACGATTGGATTATCGATTTAGCCTACGCAACGAAGGAACGAATTCCGTACCGAGCGTATCGTTCGGAAAGTGTAAGAACGGGGTAGACGCGCTCACGTTTAAACGTCACTGTGGCCGCAATTTCGCACTTACCGAGGCGCGTACAACCTCTCGTACTCTTCGTTACGAATCACTTATTCACGCAGTAGGGCCAACATTATTTCTCACTCGCGTTTACAGGTTAGGAAACCTTAATTTTGTGGACGCGCCTTGTATAACGTACTACACCGTCGTCAGTCCGGAATTCCCGCGGTATCCGAACCGAATACGTACGTACCCATACGCTGGGTAACGATGGCCGTCGCGTTCCACCCGTGGGCCACGCGTTACGCACGCACAATTCGTCAAATTCGCCGTCTCTTAGGGACGCGCTGTGTGCGTCGCTCGTAATTCGATTTATCTATTACGGCGTAGTTCGATCGTCGTCCAATGCGGCGACAATTGTCGATCACCGGTGGCGCGGAAAACACCCCTCGGGCGTTGGCTGCGGGACGCGGTGGTGGTGATCCGATCGAAATACTATAAACGGAAATATTACGAACTCGCGGGACGCGCGTAATAATTTTGAAATTCGCCGCCCGGTTTTCGAACGGTACGAGTCAAAATCTATAATATGATAATACCACGGGCGTTTGTTTACCGGACCTTTTCAAAAGCGAACACGTCCGGACGTCGCGTACGCGCGATCCCGGGTACTTGAAACGACGTCTGGAGACAGCACGGAAATAACTGTAACGTTGAAGTATACGTTACGTACTCAAACTCGTTATCGGATTTTATTCGACATTTATGGCGGATAAATTAATAATATACACGCACACACGAGAATAGGCTGAAAAGTAACGCGCACAAATACATAAAACGAAAAACAAAAAGCGAAAATTCCGTTTTCCGTGTACATGTGTTTGAAGGTGTCGCGTGCCCCGGTTCGTGTTTAGTAGCGAATGTACGAAAACTCGTTCAGGCGCCATGCCGACGCGGGCGAATCTGTCGAAAATGTCGAGATCCAGCGCTCTGTATTTTTGAATCGTAACGACGGGCCCATGACTCGTCCTACCCTCCCTCCCCCCCCGTTACAATATTCGAAAGAAAGTCGTCTCCTTTGTCCACGGTAACGCCGCCAAAGTCGACGCTGTTTGTTCCCGTCCGTATGACGGCGTGGTGCCCGTCGTCCGCAGATTTTACGGTATCCCGGTTGATACCGGTAATGAAGCCGACACGAATATTCCAGCATGGTTCGCGGTACGCCTTTGAACGATACGCCAATCGTTTCGAATCAAATCGTCGACGAGTTGGCGATGTTTATATGATCCGACTTCCGTCGCGTGTTTCATCGACGATTGTCGTTTTTCCAGGCTCGCAACCGCGGCGATTTTAACACCCGTAAATTTATCAACAGTGTGGTCACCATAAACAGCCATTAAACGGCGACGAATCTAGGTAGGGGCGACATTTTCGACAACAGTCGATTAATAGCGCGCTGTTTCGGTCGCGTTGACGCAACGTTAGAACGCGTCTTCGTACTTTCGCTACTAAAAACGAACCGGAGCGCGCGAAACCTTCGAACTTTACACGCGTATAGAGTTTGGGGGAACGGGACTTTCGCACCGGGCGCTAGTGCTCTGCATGGTCCGGTTTATATCAGTCCGGTCCGAACCGGACCGGACCACGGTCTGATTTGGTCCAGTCGTATGAAATAAAATTAAGTGACGGTTAGGTTCAGTCCAGTTCAATACAATTAA
>JAIPRN010004093.1:0-17077 GCA_025469175.1 Geopemphigus sp. TES_GeoC_2020 | reverse complement strand
TATATATATATATATATATTATGCAACGCCAGTAGGCGTTAGTTGTTCTATTACATATTATAGAATTTTTAACGTAATATGTTTACAATGATCGTTAAGACACTACAAACCCATAATTATGTAGCCTTTAGAATGTTCACGTGTTGTTTTAAGCTTGAAGCAGTAAACGCTGCGTAACATATCGAAATAGAGGTAGTACCAAGTTTTGTAAAATATTACGTTCATATTTTTTTTTCGTTACTGAACGCGAGTACTCTTTTTACTTTCCAAATATAACGATAATAATAACGGTAATAATATATACATATATTTACATAAATAAGGTTACAAATGTTTCAAACGAGATCTTCCAATTTTCAGTTCGGGACGTTAATTTTAATAAGCGTACTTTAAAGGAGATAAAATTACGAAAAACGTTTTGTTTTCTTCTTTTATTTCTTTTTTTTTCTAGAACATTAAATATAATTTATTGTCCGTTATTCCCCCGGGAAAGTGAATTTCCTCAACAAATTACAAGGGGGAGAAGATATCGTTGCGTCTATAAACGATTATTAAACCATCGTCAGACACGCGTCGTATTTGTCATTTGAATTTCGATTCATTCACGATGAT
The DNA here is from genome assembly GCA_025469175.1 of Geopemphigus sp. TES_GeoC_2020. Classification (NCBI taxonomy): domain Eukaryota; kingdom Metazoa; phylum Arthropoda; class Insecta; order Hemiptera; family Aphididae; genus Geopemphigus; species Geopemphigus sp. TES_GeoC_2020. The sequence continues at coordinate 16,465 of JAIPRN010004093.1, read as the reverse complement.
TTCGTTACCATTCAGTGAGATTTCGACTGCAAATACCATTTTTTCCTTAATATTTTTATGATGACGAGTACTTCTTAAAAATACGTTTTATTATTATTACCTTTCTTTATAAAAGAACGAACCCGAAATTATTATTCGAGCACATAAATATTCGAATCAATAAAATATGGTCAACTTTTTGGGCAAGAGCGTACGCTTAAATAATAAATAACATCGTGCACCGCGCGTAAGTGGTTTATTACGTAGTTAGGATTCTACGTACTTCCCAATATAGCATTTACCATCGAATATTTCAAAAGCAATTTATATACTGTGAGTGACTTAATCTTCTGTTACTGTATTATCGATCATAGTTTCTAGTAGTGTTTTTTCTTCTCATATTGGATATTATGATCGAATGTTATTACTATCAACGAATTTACTGAAAAAATATTATCAACCCGCGATTCAAAAACGTGTATGCAAAAAAAAATTACAAATAAAATTTTGACTTGAATATATCGAAGTTAACTATAAATATATTAAAATTAAACTATTTCAATTTAATATTACTAATCGGTATTCAAATTCTTTAAACAAGAAATCGCGACGTAAAGATATTTTTTTCGAAATTATTTATGTATATACGCGATTACGATTATTATTGTCATCATTAATGTATAACAAAGGCATTTGTGTAGATCGTATATCATTTTTTGTTTTGTATTATCGATCCATCGATTATTTTGTATAGTATTTATGCTTGTTTGAAAAACTTAACGGTATTCATCGATTCAATCACATAGTGTAGTGTCACTATCGACGTGTATTTTACACTATAGACATTATCTTCTCGAGACCCCCGAAAATAATATACGATTTTTTTGTAAGGTTGAGTTATTTTATAATATATACTTCGGACACGACGACTTCTGAGTCGATAAACGTTGCGCGCGGAATTAGCTTCCGAAAATCCCGATGGATTCAGTAACAAACTACTCGCGTTACAAACTAGTTGCAAATCGAAGTGATTAACTATCTTACGAGAGTTTACTGAATTTCAATTAACCCGACTGTTATTATGTTCCCTGTACCAGTATTTACCGTATTATTGTCGTTTAGACTACGCCGGAATATTTTAGCAATGTTTTCGTGAACCCAGGCCGCGTTATACTGTACGCATTGTACATAGGCCAAGGTTTTATAATTATTACGCGGCCAATGATATTATAATACTTTCGTACTGTACGTTGTATAATGTTACACGGTATTGTACAACGGCAGCATACATTTTATGTTGTGTACGAGCAAAATATCGCGTGACATATTTATGTATATTGTATACGTATTTCGTACTCGCTTGTGTAATGTATATTGGGCGATTGTGAATTCCGGCTAGGAATTACGCAATGCGAATTCCGACGCCGCAACAATAATTGGAACATTAAGCGTTCGTTTGAAGTTTACCAAATTTGTAATGAAAACTTAGAAACCGACGCGACGTATTTGTCTCGTCGCTTTAGTTTTGAGCACAGAAATCTAAACGCGTAAAACGCGCGCGCGGTTAAAATCCGCTGGTTTAGTTGACCGTTCTATTTAACACGTTCGCGTCTTATACGGTATTTCGTAATACGTGGACTGTACGAAAAAGTGCGTTCCCAAACTAGGCCGTAATTTCTTTCTCACCCACTCCCCACATTACAATTAGTACGAACGTATACAAATTAAATTATTAACGGTTATATCGTCGCGCGAATATCGTGTACCGAATTTTCGTCGGGTTTTGATAAACAATCACCACCGACATACTTCAACGTCCGTATATTTATTTTCGAAACACGTTTTGGGTATTATTGTCGTACAAGACGTCCTTTTTCGTAACGAAAACAACGGACTTTTTATTGAGCGCGATAAAAATATAAACTCCGTAAATAAACGATTATTTTTTGTTCGAAAAACAAAAAAAAACGAATATTATGACGTATATCGTACGAGATATACATAACACTCGAATACCTGTTATGATATTCAGGTTCTTGACTTAGAGCGATATATGTTCAATGATATATAATACGGTATACATAATAATTACCGTGTCAGAGTGCATAAATTAAACACGTAAATGAAATTGGATAATTCCGTACGATTAACGAAATTCAAAAGGTTCGTGTAATTTGCTCTCGAGACACGTTTACACGAAATTAAAATATTACGCTATAAAATGTATAGAAAAACATATATCCTCGTCGATATCATATTACGCGTAGTTATCATTTGGAGTAAAAACCGTTGTAGGTTGTACACTGTTTTTACGTTTCGTGGCAGATCAGTCATTGAAAATCTATTGTTGATCGGTGGAATCCGTCGACGAAGGATCAGAAATGGTTCTTTAATGATCGTTGCGCTTCGAGAATTTCGTCAGAACGCCCCAACACCGTAGCATCTTTCTGTTTGCATATTGCGTGCGGGGAAATTATATTTACGTTGTTCATCTTTCGAGTTATTCAGTCAAAATGCACGTCATTCAACGCAATACAATTGGTTACGATTGTTTCTTTGTATGTTTTTCGTACAATTGTTGCCCACGCATGAAAACGATCGAATAGTAATCGGTTACATTTTACGCTATTAAGGAAAATGAATAGTTCGCTTTAATATTTATACCATGGAAACGTCGAAGTCTATTATGGGAATAACAATGCATTGTCTCGCGTAATTACGAGTTAACAGGACAGGTAGAGATCGTAATATTATGTATAAACACAGGCCTGTAGTTTTTTTGCGACGACGTGAAATGTCCATCAGTCGTCGCTATCGAAAAAAGCATTCGTAACCTCGTAATCCTTCTTTTTCGCCACATACGTTTATAGAATATTCAGCGTTCGAAAGTTATCCGGCGAGTTCGACGTTTCAGTTTATCCAAGTTATTTCCGTCACTCGTTATCGTGTCAAAACGCAACTTGACCGCGAATCGTGTTACGATATTGCGCGATAACGTTTTATATTAACTTGTTACGTATACGTACGAAAACAAATGGGGAATAGGGAAAAACCCATTATTTCAACGTATTCGATTTCCGGGATTACTTTTCCATTCGGATTTCTGTGTTAACGGTGACGTTGAAGTATTAACAATCGCGTTGTTAACGTTTAAAAATAAGTTACCGGGGGGGGGGGGTTAAATTAAAGGGAAAAATACGTATTGAACGGCGATTTGAAATCGTACGAATATTACGTTCGTAGAAATAAACTCGAAATTGTACTCCCAGGTGCAAGTTCGGTGAACTTCAAATCAATTCTTAACGAATTGATAATTGTTTTTGAAATGGTTGAAAACGTATGTTCAGTTAAGTTCTACGGAGTGTGAAGAATGGTACGTTATTGCGTTATTAATAAAGAACAGACATACGTTTAGTATACATGGTTGGTACCATATAGAGTACGGTGTGTCCGTGATCTACGTAGTGTTGTAATTAGACGATTTTGGAATACAAATAAATCGTTCCTCGTCCATCTTAGATTTTCCTTTCACTGGTTATTTTTTTGTATTCTATGGTTTTCGCAATTAGTGATGCGTGACCTATGTATGAAGCGGTAAAAGTGTTTGTTTCGTCGTTTGTGGAATGATTATCGCCGAATTTTACGTCCCGCGAACATATTTTCGCTACATTCACTATTGGCGATTTCGGTGACATTGTGCGAGGAATAAATTTATTTTGCCAATCGTGTATACTTCCAACAATATAACGGTGTACTTTCTACGTAAGAAGTATCGTTTTCTCGAAATCTCGTTATGATGCCGCAGATTCGAGTACTTAAGTAACAATTAAAGACAAATCGATTGAAAAAGTTCCGAGAGTGGACTAATGTCAAACTGTTACGGACTTGGTATAATTTGTACGGAAATACGATAGGTGTCGTTAAATAAATATCATGTTTTGGTTTTATAATAGCCTTTGTAAATCCGTATTTGGATGAGTTCGAAATAGTGTAAGCATTCGCGCGCGCGCGCGCGCGTGTGTGTGTGTGTGTGTGTGTGTAAACAATTTTTTTTTGTTTCCATCAATCGTTAACATTTCCGAAGTAACTATCGGAGTTTGCGTGTGAAATCCGAAGATTCGTGAAACGTGACGGAATTTCATTTTATTACCGAAAGTATACAAGAAACATTTAGACGGCGGCGGCGGCGGTGAAGGAATACCGAGGGTGATACCGTGTCATTTTCGGAAACGTGAAACTGCCGTCACTCCACCCATTTGTACGCGGTGGTCGAAAAAATGGGAAAACTAATACTAATAATAATAACGCGATTTAATAGCGCGTTCCAAAAAAGTATCGACTACGGGAGTAATATAAAAATGTAGACGAGGATGTAAATTGAAATTAGATACCGCGCGTGTTTCCAATTTAAGCGCCGTGAGTGTTGGTGGACACGATTAATTTCACGGGTATGAATCACAATTATAATAAAAATAATAGGGTAACGCGCGTAGACTATTGTACACGCAAAACCAACGACGCGTGCGCCACGACGATACGGGAACGTAACTATTATAAACAATACCAACAGTTTAATATATTATGTACGAGGCGCGCCGTATTATAGATATATAATACGAAAAATATCGCGACGTCTCTGGGAGTGGGAGAAAGATAATAATCGTAATGCGCGTACAGCTAGAAATTATACCGTGCATGCGGTAGCGGCGGTGACCCGTGTAATATGTGTTACTACAGTGTCGCACGACGAACGATTTGAACCAGTGGCGGAGGTTATAGACAGACTTCGAAGAACGACGATTTTAACGTCACCCGACTTTTACGGAGTTTAATTAATAAATTCGTGTTAATATTTTAATAAAAACTAATTGAAACTTGGCGTTTTTACAAACAAAAAATAAACCAAACCTAATCCCACACGATTCGCTTCTTCAATTTCGTTCGATATGTGGAAAATGTATTGACGCTAAGAACGAGTTAATTCGTCTTTAGAAAATGTATGGTGCGTTTGAGAAAACGGTAATATCTCCTAGGGAAGGTCACGATGTTAATGATATAAGTGACTTGGAGGGTAGTACTTTAGTATCGTTCGGACACGTCAATTAGTGAAAAAAGTGGTGAAACGCCAAAATCTCGTTAATTTGAGAGATGTTGAAAAACCCGTTCGAACCTTTTCAGTTAGCTGGTGATTTCCTAGCATTGTAGGCAATAATTGCGTTGATTTTATATTTGTGACAAGGTGCTTGTACAGAATGGTCCTTTTTGAAAAATTGATTAAATCAAAGCATTGAACCAGAGCTTATGCTACAGTATTTTTAGAACTACACCAAAATACATTTGTGCTAGCGCATAAAAAAATTTACCTAACAGTCGGTATTTAGGAAACCAAAAATTAATGACACAAATACAGTAATTACATATATATTATTAATTTGTTTAACCTTATAAAATACAAATTAAGTATAAACATATATCAAATCTATATATTCGTCTGTTTTTAATTTTTAGGTACTGCTCAAATATATAATTACAACTGCCCCCATATTTGTTAGAGCTACCCGTTTGTGCAAGCCCTACTCTGAACAACAATTACTCGAAAATTGATTGGAACTTTTTTTCCGGGGAAGAAGAAGAGGGAATATATCTACCTAACTATTAATTGAGTAATACTAAATATTTTCGGGATAACCGCTTCTGGATGTAAACAATACGAATGCGTTATAATAACTTAATTATGGGAAAGTAGTTTTTTTTTAAAGACCGTAACTAATTTTGGAGGGTTGGGTAGAGGTTTTATCGGCTCCACTAAATTGAGTTTAGTTCTTTTATGCGATTTCAACCGTATTTTATGTTTCTCCAAATAAGAGCTCTAAACATATTTTATTACATATCTCGATATTATTATTTATGAGAAGTAATTGTAATTTTATTAAGAGTTCAAAGACGCCGAATTTTACTGAAAAGTGTAAATATGTTTAACGTTTGTAAGAAAGCATACGTCTTTAAAGTTATAAAGCCGGGTAATTTAAACAATAAGTAACTAAATTATTATTTTGTATTTATTTTAATTTCGAACTTGATGTTTAATTCTAAATTAACTCTTTTTTTAATCGAAAATAATAGAAAAAATGAGTTCAAATCGAATAAAGACGTTATAATCCTTAACCTGAACCAAAACCGCAATTGAAAAATGTTGTGTAAAGAAACCAAAAATATTTTAAAGGTCTTAATCAAAAAAATTAAGGAACTCGTGAAACCTTACGATTCTTGTCGTTACTTACTACATTACCATCATTATTGACGTGTTCTTTTTCCCCGTGATATCGTACGACATTATTCGTTACTTTTACACATTGAGATAGCTTTCATATTTAACATCAAACGCCAACTGTTCGAAAAAAATACGAATATTCGAACGACTTATTTGAATAAACCACGTTGAAGTTTATATATTATAAAAGTAATAATATAGATCGTGAATATCGAAAAGTATGTAAGTGTCCGAAATGCGAAACATTTTTTTAATTTCATTTTAAAATATCATTCGTAATTTATACAATTTTCGTTATATCATTGCGCATCTGGGCATATCTATTGATAGTATTTTTGTTGTAAAATCGTTAATAGGTTAGAAAACAAATTTTTGTTAACAATGCTCGTTTTTATAAATCGAGTTTCTTCGTTTTATGTTGTCAGCGACGTCATTCTTTATTTATTTCTATAATTAAGATATCGCTTTTGAAATCGAAAATACGGTAGTTTTGTTGGAATTACCATTTGAGAAAATAAACGTTCGGATAATATAATTTTTTCGTCCTGTGTTACGAAATATGTTTTATAGCTTAGAAACGGGTTTTTCTTTCTTCCCTTGTTTTTATAACGAAAATTTTTTTTCAGGACAAACGCCAACGCACTATTAGAGATGACATTATCCGGTCGAACGTAATGGCCGAACGCGTTAGTTATGCTGGCAGTGGCAAAGGACACTTTTGTCAGCTCAACAGCTTGTGGTCTGTGTGGTACGGCCTGTTCGCCACCGTGCTGAATATCTATTCTGTTTTGTTGGCCACCAAGAGACTATCGGGTGAGATACTTATCACATAAAATAAATCCGTGACATTCACATGACACTTAAAATTATAAAATTATGCACTTGTATAAGGCTTTCGTTAAGTTGGCAGTGTAGAGTGTAAATTGCCCAAAAAATTAACCAACACGTTAGATTGGATAAGAATAATTTTTGATTAGACACTACAGAGCAATATTTTAGAAAAATATTTAACTACAACCCTCCAATGAACTCACTAATCAAATTCTTAGACGATTTTAATTAATCGTCGATGCAGAGTGTTTAATTTTCATTTTAAACTTTTGAAGTTTAAGTATTATACACATTTAGGTTTTGTGCATTCATTTACGATGATCTTCAATTATTTAAAATCGACGCAAATTACTACTTATTTGTAAAAGGGAAAACGCATATCAAAGGATTATTTGATTATGCGGATTTTCCTAAAGAATAAATTACAGGCAATTTTCGGAATGCCCGTGAACAATTCTAACTACTAATCGCATACGTATGCCCATATCAGTAATTTCGTAAGAATTTAATAACTGTACGCACATAGCACGAAAATTTAGATTTAAAAATTCAACTACTTAATTGAATTATCACAAAAAATATTAATTCTTCAGTCTTTTTCTAGGATATGTGAGAATAGGTTTTTAATTAAAAGTCTCTTTTTTAAAAAGCTAGAAAATATTGAAAATTGTCCATAGTTTTTTTTAGGCTTTGTGTTTTTTTAACAAGATGCGAAATTCAGGCAATTTGTAATTTCGTCGCCGCCGCTCGGAATCTTGCGTTAGTTGTAAATTATTGTTGTTAATCAATACGTGTACGATTCAATGCGTGTATCGTCGTCTTTTATTTAGTCATATTAGAACTACTTGTCGCATTGTTGTCACAAAATTATTTAGGAGTTAATTGAAGTAATCACTGCCGGACGGATGAATGTAAAACGCGATTTATTGCTCAAGTGATACGAGTATTATTTCACAAGAAAAATGTAAACACTTCATAGAATATTTTGGTTTCAATAATTTGTTTCATTGGAAGAGATGAAACTTTGTACGACAGAGAGCGTTGGACTTTGATTTTTTATTACGTTACTGACAAATTGCAAAGAAATTAGTTCGGAAACTCGAGAGAATTAATCATATTCGAACATCAATTATGACGCACAGAAACACAAATTTAAAAAACGTATTCCCCTTTACAACAACCAATGAAAGTTCCATTCAAAATTATATCGCTATACAAAAAACGAATGTTTCCACTACGACATGTTTTAAACAAATAAATGGGTCATGAACAATTAGATTTGGGTTCTGTACGGCGTGAAACTGATTTTCAACGAAAACGTCGCTATTTTCGATTATTTGCTGTAAATTATATTATAATACGAGCAACAGGCCGTGATTACCATGCATAGCAAATATAGAATTCTCTCGACATTTTGTTCGGAAAAAATTATACAATAATATAAATTTTCGTGAAATACATGAATTACCCAAAATTAAAAAAAATTTTAACTTTCGTTAACGGTCAATTTTCCTTCAAGTGTTATGGAATAACACATTAACACCTCCATATATCGGGCACTCTAACGGTCAAGATATAAGAATACGTCGAATGGAAAAATGTTAAATTACACATTTTAAAATTATTTTCGGCAGTTTAGCTTATTAACATTTACGATAGCGATAACTTGACGAACACATGTCTGTGACTTTGTGTCTTTTATTTTGTTTTAAAAATCAAACTTTATTTTTAAAAATTAGCATCTATACTTAGATCATATAGATCTCGAAAACGAAATAATCTTTGAATAATTAATTAATATGCTGCAAACTCATATGCAAGATGAAGAGTTTTTTGAATCGAAAAATTTTTGAGCACTGAAAAAAATAACACTGATATCAAGTCATTCTTGACAATAGATAATGACGAGGAGAAAAAGAATGAAGAAACTGAAAGACTAAAGACACTGAAGAACCTCCTGAGTGCAGTATATCGAATTATTCAAGAGGTTGTCAATCAAATAAAACAATTAGCAGTTTTCATTCTTCAAAAAGGTTACGTAGATGATTATAATCTGTTGATTATCACAAAAGTTCATTTTGGAAAAACTGTTCAAATAATAAAACTAATATAACTCAAGTTTTTAAATTTCAATATTTATGTATAATCTATATATGAATTTCACATTTTTCGAAATGCTTATATGAGAACTTTTTTTAAATTCTAATTTTACCTACATTATAATAAGTCATTTTTTATATAATATACATTTTTTTATACCAATAATCATATACGTTATTTATTTGGTATTTTATTTTAAAAATTTGCAGGCGCTCTATATAGCGGTTACCAGAGGGATATTGCACTTCTATTAACGATAACCTCTGTAGGATAGCTACCTCTAAATAGCGGTCATTATTTCCGGTCCCTTCGATGACCGTTGTATGGAATTTCTACCATATATTTGTGTTATAATACGTGTTTTGCTGCACTGGCATTTTTGAAATTAAACATAACGATCGTACGTAAAACGCGGCTGAATGGAAAATATTCTATTTCCGGTGTAATTTACATGTTCAACCATGGGACGAGGGAGACAAGAGGTATAAATGTTTTTTTTATTCTGGAACGGAAATCGTTTGATATTTGCCAGATGCGCGAAATAAAAAGGAAACGCTTTCGGCACGCGATAATCATCTGTCTCCACGTTCCATTATCTATCGGTTGTTGAAAGCGAAAGGTTCGATTTATTTCTGCATACTTTTTTCTCGTTTCATGGATAATACTTGTATATATAATTAGACACGATAAAATTCGTTTTATTTCACACTTATATTATTATTTTACGACGCGAACATTTAATATTAAATTAGTTTATGTACGGACTCTTTTGTTGTTCAGTTATTGTGACACGGGTGACCTAAGAGTTAGCGTTATCGTGGAAAAGACATATACTCGAGGTCAACATCGGTCTTCTCTCTTTTGTGATTGTGTGACGTGTGCGTGTTACGCGTATACCGCGAACACTGTGACGATACGGAAATATTATAGTGAAGTGTTATCTGAACATCCGTTAGATAACTAAGGAACGTCGTTTTCCTGTATTAACGTCGTAGGAGGAAAAAACAAGAACGTTATTTGAATAGTACGAGTGAACTGTCACGGTGAAAAGAAACCGGAGTAGTTTTTAATTTCTTTTTGAAAAACAGAAATAATCGTCTCCTTTAGGATACGGGTTGGGGGGAGGGAAAATCCCTTAAAGATGTGAAATAAAGAAGTAGAATAATGTCCCCGAGCACAGATAATGTATAGAGGAGATCAAAAGGTGAACGTTGTTGCGCGGCGGGAAAAAAATTCGAGCAAAAAGTATTTCCGAGTATTTCAAACGCCATATATCTCTGTCGGAGATTAAGTTGTCTGCCATAAATTGGACAGGCGCGAAACGAATGGCCCCCGCGGACCGCGCTAATCAAAACGTGATCAGCGACCCACCCCGATATCTGATCCAAGATTTTCCGACAACTGATCTGTTCAAACCGAAATGCAACGTGGTATTTTGGAAAGGGAAATTCAAGAATATTCTTCCACCTCCCCCGCCGTTACATACTCGTTTCCGTTTCCGCCATTGGCGGTTATTTCTTTTTTAGTTCTGTCTTTGGTGACCTTTTCTTTACCGAATTCTCTCGCTCTGGAGTCCACCGTTTCGTTTAAAGCGTTATTTTTTGTACGTCGCTTTGTGTTTTCGTGCGGAAATCCTAAGTGATCGCCGTTGTCAACGAATATTGTCAATGTGACCGTGCCACGCATGGTTCAGTTGTGTCATTTGGTTTGGGCATGCGTGTCGGCGGCGTTGCTGGTATAATTTCGTTGTGGGCTGATTGATGCGCAGGACTCACGTTTATCTATTATATCATTTAATGTCGTTATCATTATTTTTATTAAATTTAGTAGTGGACACCCGCCGCATCGTTATCACGCAATTTACCTAATTGTGTATTACACATATTTGGTAGCGCTTTTGGCCTACTGACTATAATTCTATTATAGTTATTGTTGTTATTTATCGGTCACCTTTAGGAACTTATGATTGCGGTTGCTCCACGTAAATGTTATATCTATAAGTAACGACGATTGTTATGTCATTCAGGTTAGTCTTCATTTTCATAACTAATTTAAATTACCCGTCTGTGGTCCACTGAATGGGCCAGTGAAAGGTAGCCTTTGCACGATCTATTGTACACTTGTATACAATATATATTCTTATGGCTGTGACGGCCTCGATTCTATGGTATAATATATATATTTTAATCGTTTTGTTCCTGAATAATGTACGTCAATCTCAAAATATAAATAAATATATTCGCCTGTGCAAATATAAAAACGTAAACAATAACAATAATACACGAATAATAAAATAATAAAATTATATTATAATGATATAAATACGTCACGTGTACATTCGAAACGATCAATTTTGATTAAAGTCGTAATTATAGTGTTTATGAAGTGACTAATATAAGTATTTGAATAGTACATACAAACACACGTAAGCACCAAACAATTAATATTTTAATGTCGGCGCACTATTTTTAGTTACGTATAAATAATATTAACCGTATACGACTTACTTTATTTACTATATGTTACTAAATTAATTCGGTGTCGTAAATAAGTTTTTTTTAACATTTACTGTACGTTATATTAGGAGGCAAAAGTTGTGAATTTTTCAAAAATGGTTAGTGGTTCGATTTGAATTGTGAACCACTAATCTAGAGACATTATAAAATCGAACAATTTACATTCTTGTGTAAGCGAAACCAGACTACAACGTATTTCATATTTTTATCGGTTATAAATTACGTAAAAAACATTTTATAAAGAAATGGTTTCACGATTTTGGGAATAAAATGTGCCTACGTCGGATTTATTCGACTTCGGAATAGTCATAGTAATAATATTATACAATTTTTCAAAATTAATCTCACTTTCCTCGTTATCCGATAGGAATATGGAAAGTACCAACCACTGTACTCTATATAAATAAATAAACGAACGAACGAATAAATAAATATGTACATGGTACGGCTTGCGGTTGGCTTCGAATAACGTTGTAATAAAGGTTTTCAGAGTTAACGACTTTTATGAGAAGTAAATTTTGCGTTTTATACGTTTGTCTGAGGCGAGATTAAACAACGAGTCTCGGTGTAATTTGAATGTTTAATTAATTAAATGACGACGACGAACATGCTCGACGAGTGTTCTTTAATGAAATGTTACGCGCGCAATAAGTGATATTTGATATTCTGAGATACTCGTACTCCTGATTCTCCCGATACTTTGACATGTGTCGATACAAAAACAGGAAGCGACTAATTTTAAACACTCCAACGGACGGTATTTTTTAATTTGACTCGTTTCCGCAGTACGTGGTGTAAGACAAAAGGAAGGCTTCACCCCGTGTCAAACCCATTTCGATTTAGCAGCTCGGAAGAAGCAACGCCCGTTATAATTTACACGTGGAAACGATAATATCGAGTTATGGTTATATATATATATTGGAAAAAGACGTACGGTTTAGAGACGAATATTGTGGGAAATAACACGTGTTGGTTCGTATTTGCATAATTGCGAAATACAGAAATAATTGTTATTGTTACGTTTCCCAAACTCAATAATAAGTGAACACCAACCTTTTGACTGCTACTTGATATTTACAAAAACGGTATGACGAAAAATATTTACACTTACGTGGATGTTTCCTAACGTGATTTCGAAATAGATTTACGCACAACGTATACTGGTCATATTAAATCCTATATACTCGCATATATTAATCTTTAATGCTTGAAATAGGTTGTTTTATTTCAAAAACGAGTAATTCTCGCCAATGCGATCGATTTTTTGATTTTTATTAGTTTAACAACAGTTGGCCGAATGATGGACGGTAGGCAAAAGGTAATAGATGATAACGCAATATTTTAGATTTATTCAGAAATCGAACATTTTCTTCTTGGTCAATAGTCTATTTTAAAACTTTTTCATCTTAATATGTATAGTAAACATATAATATAAATGCCGATCAATTGCGCTCAAATTTAAATCGATCAATACGATTTAAGGCACGTTTTTCCTGTTGCGTGACCTTTGGATTGATGCTGTCACATTATTACCAAGTCGCATATTATCATTTGGGTTCAGACGATTCTTTTGTTTGTTTTAGATAGTATAATTCATTGTTATCGGTTTCGCGTGTATATCCGACCGTAAACCATCAACGTCACATAAAAATGGGAAAATTATGTACACGAAAAAGGAATTTCCCTCGCTGCATATATTTATTCTATAAATTTTGTGTCAAAATCATTTTTCAATTTAAAATTAATGTATTATGTGTGTCGTAAGTTAAACCTTTTTTACTTATACATTTATTTTTCATTAGTTTTGAATGCATGGATGTAAAACTCATTTACAAATTCGTGTAAAATGTTTTATTCGGGTTCAATAAACTATATGATCAGTTATGGCATGTAGCCAAAGGGAAAACAATAACGAACAGAATAAACATAAACAACAAGTTTTCGATTTAAGTCTTTGAAAAGAATGTTATTAAGCAGGGAGTAAAATAAAGTATAAATATAAATAGTATATAGACAAAATCGTACGTTAGCAATCGCAAAACTGAAAAACTACAAAATTAATTTTGGTAAAATGTTCACAGATAATCGTATGAACATTTCCAAGTGTTATAGGTTATTTTCATTTCGTTATATTATCGTCATCATTACCATCGTTATATAGACAAAACAAAAATAGTGGTTTTGCGACCATGTGTCGGTATCCATAGCAACTAATTGTAGCGATAAACATTTTCAAATATAAATAAAACCTTTTGTATACTAGTAATCTTGAAAACCACGAAGGACGGACAATTTGGCAGGCTTGGATAAGATTATTAAAAAAAATCTTCAAATTTTTCGATTATAGGATAAGTATTGCATCTACTTGGATACTATCAGAGATATTAGACATTTTCTAGAAGAAAACTTGCTCTCGTTCTTTATAATTCCATCCGATTTGAACTTCCAATACAAAAATTTTCAATTTTCTACGAAAACACGTAAAAAATTACATAAATCACAAGATCAAAATTTCAACAAAACGGAAGAGATATATGTATATCTGAGGTGATACTGTTTTTTATACTGATAACATTAAACGTAGGCCAATCGATAATTGAAAATTCCGAAAATCATTTACTCGCGAACTATGTAACGAAAAATATATGTTGCCCAGATGTTTGTTTCCATTGGAGATTGTGTAATTATATATAGGTAGTTATAAATAATTATAGTAAAGTTGTGAACAGTCATGTTTATAGTTAAGAAAATATATACTTTTCCTAGCGTGAAATTATCGAAAATTGTGTACGCCCTTTATTATCGTAAAGTCTTATATTTTACTCGAATGATGTAAACGTTCGAACAAGATAATACGGCGCGAAAGTTTTTCAATAAAATCGCCATATCTATGCGTCAGGTCAAAAATAATTACTAATCAAAGAGTATTTTCATAAACTTACGTCTCGAGTCAAAAGCGTATTTATGAGTACGGAAACTGTATTTAAGAGGGTTCTAGCTATTCCCAAATTTACTATTTTTGAGGTTTAGTTCCGAGAAATAACTAAATAATAGAACTCCACGAATGTCTCTTATACAATGTCTCAGCCTCCTTACGAAAATAATTTCTAAATACATCCCCATCTTGTGCTACGTATACTTCTCTACACAGCGGCTCGCCGACCGTACTTACTGAGAATAATAGGCGCACGCGTGCGTATAAATATGTAATAACCGAAGAGAACCGTACGATATTTTACAATAACGATACGAATCATAAACAAAAAGTGCAAAATGTAAACAATTTAGGTTCTGCTGTTCCAAGCGCTTTTTTTCGTGATTTTTAGCCGTAAAACAGAATGTTTAACAAGAAACGTTTCTATGGTCTCGAAAATCTTCGAAAAATGTTCTCGCAAACACTAGTCGTGGTACTAGTATCTGAGTTTTATTTTTTCTTGACAAATACCAGTAAATACGTATTTGTAAATAACTGTATTTTAATACGGACCGGTTTAACGTGTAACAATTACGCGTTTATTGGGACCGTAAATTTAAGCCGGATTTCTCTTTTATTAGATATTCCGTTAATTTCGCAATAATACAAAATCAATATTCGTGTAGTACCGGCTATTTTAATAAGGACGATCGATAGTTAAATGTAAATAAAACAAGTCGTGTGCGAGATATATGCCCAATTTTGTTTTTCGTTATTTCGAAGAATATTTTACGGCATTAATCCAGAATATAACGTCGTTCAAATGTGCGCAGCGACTTTGATCGTTGACACGTATTCGGAAGGTCCGATCAATGTTCAACGATTTTGTCGCATAAATATAACTGGATTCGCCGGATAGCGTTCACTTTGAGGGCGTCAATTGTTCGCAGTTTAAGATGGCGTTCCCAAAGAATGAAGTCTATAGGCGTTAAATCGTGCTATCTCGGTGCCCTCAGTTCACGTCATCGGTGTGCTAGATGACCACGCCCTTAAATCGCTCACGCGGAATGTCCGTCGTGGCGTTCGCTATGTGGCACGTAGCGCCATCCTATTGGATGGACAACGTTGTCTACGAGTATTTACCGTAAGTTCTCGGATTAGTTGGGTTTTATACGGGTGCAGACCCAAGACCTGACACGAAATTTGCCATGTCACAGTAAAAGACCAAGTTTAACGAAGAGTAATCGACTTTCACGCGCCGCAGCGGCTGATGTTCTCTGTAGGCCTTTCGTTTCGGTGATGCGGCGGCTGATTATTTATTGAACCTAACCTAACCTCGAATTCGTCTACCAAATGTCGAATAGTTGACTCGGCGGAAAAGTTGTTGGTCAGGGTAACATTCACGTAACGCGCGAAACGTTTCATGAACAGAACACTGATTTCGATAGTAAACATTTATGATTCGCCCTCGTTGTTCGACTCGATAATAACCTATTGTGATTCGCCATACACTACTAAACAATTCGCGACAACTTTTATAGATAACTGTTTAACGACATGACCGCTATAATTGAACAAAGTTCGAGCGCTCTGTTGAAAAGCCTGTTATAATCTCGATACACGTACGTATTTCGACAGTAACGACGTTGAACTATAAACAACTCGTACTGGGGTGAAAGAAACACAATTATCGTATTATTCGTATATCATATTGTTCGAACAATTGGCTTACGTATGGATATTGTTCACGTAAAAATGGAATCGTCGATGACGCGATTCTCCGTGGTATAATTCGTATTTTTCTTGATAATTATATGTAATTCCGTACCCCAATGCGATATATATATATATATA
>JAIPRN010004092.1:0-17079 GCA_025469175.1 Geopemphigus sp. TES_GeoC_2020 | reverse complement strand
CGGTCGGTCCGGTTTTTTTTTTTTTTTTTTTTGACAAACAACGGCCACTAATTGTTTTCGGTACGCCAATCCGGCGAACGGCCTTCGGTCGTTATTGCGACTCGTCAAATTTCAAGTACACGTTTTGTTGTTTTCCGCCTAACGATCCGTTTTGATCTGATTACCGTCGTATTATTATTATTATTATTAAAACGCCCGAATGATCGCGGATCGATGGTCGGTGGTTGAATTGGGAAAGCTCGGCGGGTTTAGTAACGTCCGCAACGAGCGGGTGCCGATACGAAACGGATAGTAGAACTCCGCGATATTTTCGTACCGGTTGCCCAAATTCCACCTGTACGCTCAAACCGCAAACAATACAGAAACGTCCCATCGATCGTCCGTCGATTGTGGTACGGCCGCGCTTCGGACGCGAATTTATGTCCATTTTGTGTACGTAGGCGCACGTCCCGGGGTACATATTATATATATATCGCGTATTGACGATACGATAAATAAATAAAATATTACGTACCGTTATATATTACATATTTTATATTCGATACGTACGTTTAATAATACCGTTGCCGTTTCGTAATAACGCGCGCGCAAATTTCGGACCGTATCTTTGACGTAATTTAGGAAAACGCGTAACGTGTGTGGTAACCGCGCGATTGGTTTGTCCGAAGCGGCGGTATTGTTATCGCCGTCGTCCCGTACCTACGCGCCGACATCGGTTACCTGTTCGAGATATACGCCCTGTTTTCGCGTACGAGCGCGGCGAATGTGTCGCGATTACGACACAAACGGGACGCGTTACGTACGTACGCGACAAGTCCGCGACAATACACCGTCGACGTCGGAAACGGTTGCACTTAAAACGAATTCAATAGGTACGTTAATTATGTCCTCTTCCCCGCCCATCCACGTTACGCCACGATTGCGTAGTGTTGTTTCCCGCATAAACAACAGTACATAGACACGCGTATGTACCCCCCCCCCAAAAAAAAAAAAAAAAAAACCAAAAACTACTACGGAACGGTGCGCGTATTTACGCGTAAATAAATAGCCGTCGATGGGGCGAGAA
This sequence comes from Geopemphigus sp. TES_GeoC_2020, assembly GCA_025469175.1. NCBI lineage: Eukaryota > Metazoa > Arthropoda > Insecta > Hemiptera > Aphididae > Geopemphigus > Geopemphigus sp. TES_GeoC_2020. Next base: position 16,013 of record JAIPRN010004092.1, on the reverse strand, counting down.
ACGAAAAGTTACGACCGCGCAATCATAAATACTTATTAAACGTGATAAACGCTCGGTGTCCACCGGCGTTGAATAAGGAAATCGCGGAGTTTCTCCTCCCACGGACTCGCATTATTACGCGTTAAACCCCGAAATTTAGAACGCGTTTTAATTTGTTTACTACCTAACCGGCGTATTATTATTTTCGTTTTCGCTTTCCAAAAGACCGTAAAACATCGCCGTGGTAATAAAAATTACGGCTCGACCGCGTACTTCCCGACGTTCCGTAACCAGTAAATTGATATATATATATATATGTATATATTCGTAAAGTTTAAAGAAAATAATTTACGAAACGTCGACTATAAATATAAATATATTCAGTTCTCGAAGCGGTTCGTACGTGTACGTATATATATATATTATTATATTTCGTTTAAAGTCCATATTGTTCGAAGATTAAACGTTCCCGTTACCGACGCCGTATATTCGTAAAGTTGTTTTCGTTTGAAACAACCGGATTCCCGCAATCGGGCTATTTCTATTATGGAAATACTTAATTATCGAAAGAGCGGAGTGAAAAAATTATTTCGAAATAATATTCGGGGGGGGGGGGGTATTCGAAAATTAAATAAATAGCCCTTGCCGTATTTCCGCCACCCACACGGTTTTATTGTTCTGTTCGCTCGACGCGCGAACACACTCGTCGGAATTACGGATACGCGCGGTGTATTGCGTCCGGTACACGAACGAACGTGTAATAATATCGTTTTAATAAATTCCGTTCGAAAATTTTTCCCTTTCGACGCTAAGCCCGCGCGCGGACACCATCCCGCCGCGTTCGTCGCGGGACCGTGCCGGCGCGTAATGAGTTTACCAAGTTTCTTACACCCCTCCCCCAACCCCGCTGGCGAACGACGATATTTCGTAAATAAATAACAACGATAACGATAATAAGGGGCGGGTGGGAAAAAAACACGCGAAAGATGAACAATCGGCGGGGTCAAATGAATTTCAGTACCGATTTTCGTGCACGTCGAACTTTGTAGTTTATTCGGAGTGGTTGAACTTTTAAACAATACTTTGTTTCGCGCGAGATAAAGATACCTGTTAGCCCCCTTCCGCACCACTCTCTCTATCCGCGTGCGCGCGTCTCGGCCACCGTTCATCCCCTATACGCCCGGCCGACATGCCGCCGCCCGTAATCTTTTTGTTTGAAAAGGTCGCGCGCGATTGTAACAAATTCATCTCGTAATATTTCTGGACTCGTGTATAGCGGGGCGATATTGTTTGTACGTAACAAAACGAAAAAAAAAAATAAAAGAGAAAAAACACAATACGCTCGAACGAAACGTTACGATTGTACGCCGTAAAGGAGAGCGAAAAAAACTCGAATGGGGGGGAGGTTTCTTCGTTTTTTATTACGTAACTTTATTACGTTTAAAAGTCGCCAGTTGCCGAGTACTTTGAGCGCCGTAATTCGCGGATTTAGTATTCAAAGTAAATACGCTGGCCGGGCCAAATTCGAATATAATTCCGTCCCGTTTCGGTCGGCAACGCGCGCGTCCCGTCCGAAATGTCGATAAAACGAGACGATAAATAGACGCCGTCGTACTTGCGATTGTCGTCCCGATAATTGTCGGCGCGCGTAAACGGGCTCCTTAGCACGGATAGCAGCGGCCGTGACTGTGCGGCAAACGGAACGTCAATACGAACGCCGCGCGCGGCCATTTATGTAAATTCGACGCGCCGGCTGTTTATTTGGCGATAATTGTCGTTTAATTAATTATCGAACTAAGGTGCGCGAGAATATCTAATCGTCACGTATATCGATCCGTTACCGAAACATCGGCCAAATCGGCGACGAAAAATCCGATAGTCTCCGGACCGACCGGACGAAACGCGCCGTCGCATTGTCGGCAAAACCACTCCGAAACTCGGACGAAAAATTGTCGGGCCCGTCGGTTAGGTCGTTCGGACGATCCGCGACTTTCGTTATCGTTTTGTTTATCGCGTCGCGACCAATTCGTATTTTTCGCGCGTTATCGTTTCACGCCTATTGTTTTCCGCGGAGTTTTCTTCTACTCTTCGCGCGCTTCGCCCGCGCTATTCCCTGTGCCACACGTAACGTTCACCGAGACCGAGAAGCTCCTCAACGGAATTTGGTCGTACCGCCAGAGAGGTCAAGGGTTCCAATTAGTTACCCGCGAATCGGACCGGGGGCAACCCCTCGGACCTATTCGGAGTTTTATGTAATACGGAATCAGAACCAATGGCAGAACAAGTAAACTACTTAGAACCTTCGATTATTTCGTTGATCTTAAGAAAGCCGAAAAAGAACGAAGTATATATCATTTACCGGACAATCATCCCGAAGAAAAAAAGGAAAACACGTTATTTAAGCCAAACACCGCCAGGAGCTGATTCTAGTAAAAAATACCACGTTTCTTCGTGACGAATTGCTAGGAACGGGTTTATATTATAAATCGATTATAACCAACAGATGTACTTATATTTCGCGTTTGAATTTTTATTTATCGCTGAACGTTCGCTACGTCGTAATCATTTCGCGCGTACCGATGGACGGACGGGCACGAGTTGTACGGCGGGACCAACGGCCGACGCGAACATAGTAAAGCGAATAGTTTTAAAAGCGATCCGAGCAGCGACCGACGCCGTTGACGTACCAAATTATCGAATCGAGGAACTGCGTTTAGTGTACGCGTTGCGGTTTCCCGAACGAATGATATAACGACGCGTGTCACATGGCGAACGTCGCGCGTCAACCGTAATTGATTATCGTCACCGTTGCAAACGAACGGTTTTAAACGGCCGCGTTTAGAAAACACTACGGCTTTCGCTATTCATATTATACGCGCCGTTGCCGCTCGACGCAAGTGTTTCGACATACGACAATTTACGAAGTGTCCGTTTCGCGCACGGGTGGGTGGCCGGCGCGAGCGCAATATCCTCGCGTTCAAACTTCGTGACCAGACGAAAATTTGGGACCGTTTCGGTCGAACTTGGTGAACGTTGACGTCACGACACGAGTTTATCGTTTACGTTCGACGCGCCACGTTCTACCCAATATGTCGAAGTCACTATTTATTACATTTATCGTTTCCGTTCGAATTTTTCGATAAAAAACTTCTAATTGTTTTCGAATAAGGAGCGTTTTTTTTTTAACGTCATTCGACCCCCAAGTACGTCCGTACTTTATTCGCGTACGACCATGTACGAAAAACGTGCAAAGGCCTCCCCGACAACCGCACACACACGTTCGGGGCTCGTCCGTCAGACGCCGGACGCGTTTGTTTTGCAACCGGAAGAAACGAACGGGGGTTTTCATAACGGACATAACCCAAACGCGTTCATACCTCCGTAACTGACGTCGCGCGGCGATCGTCGTGAATTCGATAAAAACGATTATTAATTTGTTCGGCCGCGTAGAAAAAAAACGACCGAAAGCGTGCGGCGATAACGAAACGAAATGAAACCCGGACGTCGTTTTCAAGATCACGAGGAATCCGCCGACGACCCCGTCCGGAAAAAGAACGTTTGCTCAACCGACAACGAAGACGATGGACGAATTATCAACGTCGTTCCCGTAAGATCGGTGTCCCTACCCACCCATCCCGACGTATCGCCCGTGTAATTGACGAAACGAGCGAAACCGAACGGGGCGACACCAATAGCCGTGTCGGTTCCACTCGGCCGAAGACATTTTTAATATTTCCAAATGAATTTTCCACCGTAACTACTAAATTTCAGGTTGTTCGGTAAATCGAACGTCCGTGGACGGGTTAAATATTTTCGTCGGTTTTTTTCGCGCGTTACCGGAAACGGACGTTCTACACAGCTTGTGTAAATATTTTACCCCCCACACACACACACACACCAACCGCTACTAGATAGATAGGCGATTCGGGCGTACGAAAACGCGATCGAAAAATGTTCGATAATTGATTTTACGTTCGCCGCGCCGAAAATCGCTTTCGATTTTCCGTCGGCCGTAAAATAATGGTCACCGACCCTGTACGAGTTGACGGCGACGGGTTTCGGTAAAAAATTTATGTACACGTCCCGAGCAATTTTTCCGTAACAGTTTTCGCGTATTTCCATTTTCGGTTCGCCTACGGAATAAACTGACCAACCGACCGACGTAATCGGATGAAACGGACGTTCGGCGGCACGCCGTTTACGAGAATCGGAACAAGTCCACCCCCATATACGCGAGTTCGTCGTTAGTGCCCCCGGGCGACGATTCGATTATTCGATCGAGACAATTACGCGTCGACCGGGCAACGAAATTCAATCCGCTCGTTTGTGGGGACTTCATGGGCGGCAGCAGCGGACGTCGGCACGTGTTGCCGTGAGCCGTTTCGTTCGAAATTAAATTCCGAGTATATACGACAGCTCGTCCAACAATAATTCGCCGTGTTCGCCCACGGTCCGAACGCGAAACTACGTACCTATATAATTACGCGAATCGACGAGATTATGGAAACAAATTTCCCTCGGGTTTACGAAACTCGTCCAGCGGAGTTATCGCCGCGAAATACTTTCGGAACGTCTTCCGTCCGAGGAAAATATTTTTTTCATCTAGTCTACCGGGCCAATCGGTGATAATACGTAACGTACGCGCGTACAAAAATAATAAATAGCGGCGTACACTCACCCTCAATGTCGGCGCGAAAACGCGCGGCTCTTGGACCGGCGATTTTACGTGACGGCGAAAAAATCGGGGCGACGGTTTCCCTTAATTTTTTTTTTTTTTTTTGGTCTTTCGTTTTTCCAGCTCTTTCGTTCCCGTCTCGGGAAATATAGTCGGCGATTTATTAGACGGACGGACGTAACGGGTGGGACATAAACAACGGCGACGCGTACCACGCGAATGCAACGAGAACAGCACGCCACCGGGTCGAGCACTGGCGGCCGGCGCGCCGCGCGACTCGGTCGTCCGGCGAGAAAACACACGTGAGCAGCGCGCCTGCGGCTTTGCGCACGACCGTTTTACCGCGAGCGCGCCCGAAACTCGCCGGCGTTTTCGCCGCCGTCGTTGTCGTCGCCGTCGTAGTCGTAGTCGTTGTCGTCGTCGTCGCCACCGCGTCTCGGCCCACTCGCGAAACCGCCACCCGAGGTACCGTCCTCATTGGTCCGTGGCGTTTTGCCCGCGACGATCGCCGAATATTTTCGACACCGTCGCTACCCGCCCCGCTCCACACCCACCCCCCGCCCCTACCTATTGTCGCTATTGTCCAGACGCTTACCGAATTTCGCCGGATCGTCGACGACGATCCGGACACACGTGACATTTACGACGAATGGGTGCGATGGCGGGCTGGAGGACAATCGGACGCCGACAAAAGCGCGCGTCGGTCGTGTTCGTCCCGCGAATTCGGGAATTTTGCGACCAGCCGATTTCGGGAAGTTCGTAGAACGAATTTCGATGCGGAATAATCGGAACGACCGAACGTTTTCACGTCGTTTTCTCAATCTCGTCGGGGCCAAAAACGAACCGGACACGTCGGCTGTACGTTCCTACGAGCGAATCTAAAAGACTCGACGAAAAACACGGATTCGTTTTGGACGTCTAAACGCGCGTTGAATATCGAGACCCCAGAGTCAACATTCTACTTTTGGGTCGGTTTACGCATTTTTTTTCGGACCGGTCGCGGCGATTTTACGTAAAAATAAACAAAAAATGTCGTCGTCGTGTGCGCGCGCTTACGTCGCCTTTATATACTTAGCGATCCTTTGAACCCAACCTACCTACACTTTTTTGCTTCGCTTCAGTTTTTGAACAATTTCAGCCTACGCTACGTCGGACATATATATGTTACGCCGGTCGATTTAAAGCCCGTTTCGTCTTATCAACGACCGGACCGTAACTCGACTAATTACGTGTAACTGGCGGCCGACCGAGCCAAACGTTTCACTAACCGCGATCCCGTCGTCTCCGGATGTTCCTACTACCCGTGGTCGAGTTAGTTGACCGACGTTACGTGTATAACCGCGTGCCGAACGGTTTTTCCGTTCCGTTTTCGTCGTACGCCGTCGATACCGGTACGTTAAGATACGTTTAGAACGTCTCGGGCGGCGAGAGTTTCGAGAACGTCTTTTTACGTTAACGAATAACGGGAACGTTAAATGTGAATCGGCCGTTGAAAAACGCGCAATTACGAACTTTTTGGACGGCCGAAAAACGAAATTTACCGACGACGGTAAATTCGCCGGATTTTAATGAAAAAAAAATAAAAACCCGTCGCGCGATGACGTTTTAAATAAATACGCGTTATTCGTTATTTAACGACCAGCGCGGAAAAGCCGTAATTCGTCAAAAAACGAAAAAAAAAAAACGCTTTTAGTGATTTACGAACGCGATTTTCAAACGAATGTGTCCGTTTCAGGGCACACCTAATAAGTTTATAGAAACTAAAACGATGCCGAACGTTATACGAAACGTGTTAATATTTATTAAAGAAAACGCGCGCGCATACGTGCGTATATATAACCTTGCTTTGAGAATACTTTTTTGATTTGTTCTACCGAAAGTTGTTTGTCGGCGTTAGAGAGAACGCGAAATGATTTTAAACGGCGCGATAGAAATTAAACGTCGTCGACGCGTTAAAACGATCCGAATTTCGCGTTCGTAAATCGTACGGGCTGGAAATCCGACGAAAACGATAACAAAAGTGTTTTGTTACGAACGTTCAAAATTGTTAACGAACAAAGTGTCGCGACCAACCGTACGGTTCGCGTTTACGATATAGTTAACAGCTACGGCCGTTAACGTTTCTAAAATAGCGCGCGAAATGGCAAATGCTGAAAAGTCCGACGGGCCGTGGTGTACGATTGTTTCGGCCCCGAGTGGCGAGAATGCCGAACACGGCCATTTGGCTGCTTGTGTGTAACGGTTACGTACCATTGTCGCGAGGTCGCCATTCGGGCCAAGCGCCCGGTGATAATTACTATCGAGAATCGAAAACTGTACGATATGTTTTACGTTCGTCCTACGCGGCCACATCGGGAAACCGTCGACGTTCTCCTTTCTACCAGAAAAAGGCCGTTCGTTCGAATGACGGCCAATGGCGGCGACGTCGTCACACACGTACGGCGTAAGTCCCGAAGCGCCGCGTTATAATAGCCAAAGGAAGGTGGGGGGGGACAGGGGACTGTTGTACGGATAAAACGGACTGTGTATTCCGCCGACGGATACCAAAACGTAACGAAACTATCGGGTATCGTTCGTTCGATTTGCCGTTTGAGTATAGTGGCCGTCCGAACGGATACCGAATTTTCTTAGCGGAACGGCTAACAGCTCGCGTCGACGTTTTGGACACGCGCTATTTTCTCGTACGAGCCGAACGTTTATAAAATAACAAATCCGGACGATTTTCGAAAAATAGTTAACGCCATAGTTTCATCTAAATGATATATATATATGTGGAAGTATTTTCATAAAAAGGAAGACGGTTCCCCTCAAATGTTTTTATTTTTTCGCCACTCACAACGACCGACCGTAGCGGATACCTTGGAACGAATCGATTTGCAGTCGTAACTAACGTCGTTATCGCCGTCGTCCTCCGATCGTAACGATCAAAGTACAGACGACGACGACGACGACAATAAGTCACGGAAAATATTATCGCGTGTTTTTCGAGAAAAAAAAATTTACGATAAAGTCGAAGGAATTTCCGGTAAAGGTTTTATTGGCTCTAGGGCAAAAGGGATAGAAACGTTCATTTGGTCCAACGTGTAATGGGCGAATAACGACGCTGACGATCGAATTAAAACCGTCTCGTTTAATGTGTCGACCAAAAAGGCCCAAACCTCCCCCCTCCGTTTTCCATTTTATGTCTAACCTCGAAATGGTTACAAAACGCTTGGAAAACGTCGTCATTTTACCGGCACGTTAGGTGAATCGCGTTGGCGAACGACTCGTTGTCGAAATTCACTCGACCACGGCGATCGTCGAAAAACGGCGTATTTCGCGTATTTTTGGAGTTTGGCTTTTCGGTCGAACATTTTTCGCGCGGACGACACTTGCGTTTATTACGGCAGGCGGCGAAACGGTCGATTTGCTCGTCGTCTGTTCGCTTTTCGTCGAATTCGCCCACGAATTCCGCACGCTCCCCCGGAATTGCCGCGTCGGTATCGTAATCGTTGACCGTCGAACGGCTTTCGTTCGCCCGATCCGACGACGACGACGGATTCGGCGGACTTTTTCTGACAAACACTACTAATCACGTTTCGCGGTAAACACGTCGGTGACGCGACCAACCGCCGTAATTCGATTGTTGGACCGAAACGTGTCAAACCGTGACGCGGATAACGTTACGAGGTGGAAATCGTCTACGTGCGCCGGGTAAATAATAATATATATATATCGAACGGACGACGTTACGTAAAGATGAAAGGAACGTCTCTAGCCCCGTGCGTAAGACTAGGATTTACACGTCGCGCTTGGGACGACGAAAAACGACGTGCCGCAAAAATGTAAAACACCGACGCGTTCCCGTTACGTACGAAACAAACGGCCGTCTTTCTAGTGCGCGCCCGCCGACGACGATTACGACGGGGCTCCGACGTCCCCGGGGTTGTGCCAAAGGCGCGCGTTCGATTCGCCGATAACGACCGTTTTCCGGATATTGGCCCGTGTACACGCGCCGATAACGAAAACACCACTCGACGATCGAAATTGGCCGCGGGTACCGTTTAATGAAATGACGAGACGTAATTACCGAAATTGCCGCCGCGACCCGGCGAACGCGCGAAAGAATAATAATATTTCGATTAAAAAAAAACGACGCTGTACGGCGCGCGCGCGCGGGGGATTTTTTATTTTTCGATGTTGGCAGGTGGCGAGGGGGGAGGGCTCGCGGAATCCTTAATCGAATTATCCGTTCGCTGTTAATTACGACGGCACCGCCGTTGTCAAAACACTTTCGTAATTCGTTATTATTTTCCGCGCCGGGCGACGGGTAACGGTATTGTTTTACGGTGTAAACGCAATTACGCGGCACACGACCCCGTGCCCGGACGAAACGAAATTCGTTTTACGCCCCAATATTTTTCGCCGTTCAATATTCGTTCCCGAAACGTAACCGTTAACACGGCCATCGCGTCGCGCGTACGTATTATTACCCGGATCGTGTTAGCTTCCCGAGCCATTTTACACTAACCGCTACTCCGGTCCGGAGGCGTCCTAAAACCGATTCGCTCGTTTAGTCCGGGTTTCCGTTCCGGCACTTCGGGCCGTTTTCCTACCGAGTCTTCGGAACGCCACCACCGTCGTCACGACCCACAACGGTTCGCTCTCCACGCCGCGCCCCGCCCGACTCGAGTCAATCTTTACTACCTCCACGTGTTTTCGACCGTCCGTATTTGGCTCTCGCCGTCTACCGGACAGCCGTAGATTTTGCCATCCCGTTACTCTTTCGCTTAAAACAACGACAACGTTTACCGTAGAAAACGCCCGTCCGTCGTGACCCGTACGTAATCGTTAAAGAAAATCTGTTCGGTGTATTCGAAAACGTTTGTAACAACAGGACGACCGAAAAACGGACGATTATTACGAATATATATCAATAGTTCCGTCCGACATATTGAATGAGCCGGGAACATTTGTCGTTTTGGGTAAATCGTGTCCGTCGGGTACACGGCCGACAAAAGTCCGGCCAATCATCGTTACGCGGGAAAAGATCGGGGAAAACAAAAATGTCTCCTTCGAACCGGTGACGACCAACCGGACGTTTGTTCACGAGAAACAACATCGCACCGTTTCTCTACCAACCGAGTTATGGACAAACGGCGGAGACGGTCGCGAACTATTTAAGTGGTAAGTCGTCTCGCGTATATTTCCGACAAACTTACGGGCGAACGATTAGGTGGCAAGGGTAAGCACGGCGTAACGTCCGTAACGTTTATCTTCTTACGTCCGCCGTCGCGACGTTTTGATCCCGGCGATTTTCGGCGTTCAACAACGATTCGCCGGGAGTTTCCGTTCGACCTTTTCGCTTGAAGAACTCGACTTCACGGTGTGGCCACAGTTTATAATTATTTACCGCGTTGATACTTTTTAGTTAATAACGAAAACAATAATCGACTATTATCACTACTCGAGTTACCAGGTTAATTTATCGAGCGTTACGATAACGCGGACTACAGATACGGAGCGATACGTTGACGTCCTATAGACGAAGCGTATTCTATTCGACAGGCGCGAAAATGAACCGAAACGTTAAACGATATTTTCGAATTTTCGAAAAATCGCGAAAGGGAAATTCGTTCGTTTTGTCGGAGCGCCGGCGTAATTTGAAACTCGTCGAAAATAATATAGAAACGGGCGGTTTGATCGAAATTACGTTTTGTCGTTTAGCCATTAACGAACGTCGCGCACGACGACATAATAATATGAGACGACAAGACAGGGCGCCCGTGAATAAGGGATATCGTACGAGTCGCTGGAGTACGCGATACGTGTAACCAAGTACGGCGACGCCGCGGGCCTGTACGCGCCAAAATCGCGTCGTTTTTTAACGCCGACGAAATTTCGCGGCGACGCGCGTCCATCCCGAAGAAGCGGTAACGTAATTGCGACAGCGCGCGTAGTTCGAAAGTGTACACGAAATTCCCGGCAATGTGTGTGTGTGTGTGTGTGTCGACTACGGCGGACGATATTATAAAATTTGTCGTTTTTTTCATTTCCTCGATAACGCGATAATACAAATACGCTATATATTACGCGGAACGGTGTATCGATATATCGCGGCGGGTGAACGACGCGGGGACGTTGCCCGAAAAGTCTATAAAAACGGCGCGTGATCGTGAATAACGTTGCCCGAACCGTACGCGCGCGCGTATACGGATATTAAATATAGTTCGTTCTCGGTAACAGCGCCGATATATACGTGCGTCACGATATTAAATATGATCGTTGTTTACTACGCCCGTGTGCGTGTGTGGGCTCGTAGATTTTCGGAGATTCGCGGGAAGGGAAACGTTGCAGCGGCGGACGTCTTTCCAGATAACGGCCGTTCGAGAGGGCCGGCGTAATCGTACGGCGCTGTCCGCGAATACGCCGACGGACGACGTACCGGATGTTTATGGCGAAATCGGCGAATATTTTCCCGCGACATAATATCCCGAATATTTCGCCGAGTGACGTCGTCCGTATATTACTTCCGTCGTCGGTTTCACGGCGCCAAATCGGACGTTTTACGAAAACACGATACTCGTACGCTCGCCATTCCCCCCCCTTACCGTCGTCGGTCCCGCTTGTGCTCGTAATAAGACATTTGGCTAATGGTTAGGTTCGTCGTCGTCGGTCGGCGAATTACAAGAAAAAGAAACCGGGCCACGGTTTGGGGTACGGTGGTTTATTACGCGTAGTAAAACGGTACGTGTAACGTTTACGGGTGGAGTCGCGGAGGTAAGCGAAAATAAAATCTAACTTAACCGACGACGCGCACGCGCGTGACGAACGCCGCGGCGTGTGCGAGGGGATTTTTACTCGGGAGCGCGAACGGGACGAATTCAACTAGAAAACGGGAGGCCCGGTAGACGATCGTTATAATAAACGCGCGGGCGAGAGAAAATACTGACCGTTCGTAAAACGCGTGGAATTCGGCGCGAGACTAAATACGTAAAAAGCGGCTGGTTCGTAATCGACTAAAAACGGCCGAACGAAAACGTCGAATTACTTCGGAAAGAACGTCCGAAATTCGTTATTTGGGAACCGACGACGAGACCACCGGTCGGGCCGTTGTACGCGTCGTTTCGCGTTACACGGGCACTTGAGTACGCCAATGGCCCGTTTCCGAAACGGACGTGCCGACGAGTTTCGGGCAATTGTTCCTCGGGAACGTACAAAAACGGGAAACTCGGAAACGGACCCACGGGGGGAAATCGTGTCCGGATAATGTACCGAGCAAATTCGTTACCGAAATATGTGCTTGGGAACGTCGGGGCCGACCACTTTTATTGCGCGGACAACGGGAGAATTTCGCGTCGTCGCCTAATCGATATTTGGGATTGTTCGGTTACGATTTCCGGGAGCGTGTTCGACGACGGACTTGTGTAACAACCGCGCGGATTTATTCGGATGGCCGACGGCTGTTTGCCGAACACGAACGTATAATACGCGTATTTGTACTCGTATTTATTTTCCGAAAAATTCGCCGTCTGTAATCTACGCTGCAATACGGGCGGTTCGTGTTCAATTTTTCTGGTGAAAACAATTTTAACTCGAGTGGACAAAAACCTCCGGGTTTATTCTTTAACGCGTATATATATTTAAAAAAAAATATAAACGAAAAGTGATATACGTAAAAAACGAAAAATGAAAGAGGCGCGTCGAAATGATACGCGAAAATTATATTACGTTCCGATACGGTCAAAGCGAATAATTGTGAAAATCGTATTATTCCCGTGCACGGTAATTCGATAAAAATTTCGACGAACGTAAAAAATCTTTGTAGTTTTTTGTTCTTCAAGTTCTTAAATCCGAAGTAGTATTATCGTTATTTCGTGAAAGAAAATATATCTTCCGAGTTACGCGAAAACTGGTAAACGATTCACGCCGTAACGATATTATCACGATAATATAATTTCGCGACGCGCTTTGTGTACGAGCGCGAATCGTTTTTTCTCGTCGTCAGAATACGCGTCGCGTTTTATTTATCGTTCGCGATATATACGCGCGTGCAGGGTTCGAAAGGTTTCGTAAAATTCGATAAACGTTTACGGGGCGCGATCCGTGCGCTCGTTTAAAGTAACCGGTATACGGTGTTGTCCGCGACGGATTTTCGAAGATTTTTTCGAGACGCGTTCGCAGAACTCGCGCGCTACTCGCACAGAGTAAACGGCGTCGTACTTGCGATAGCGTGGCGGCGTGGAACGGAACGCGAACGCGGTGCGTTGGAAGAGATGTAGGGTTTTTCGTCGATTCGTTTTTCTTCTCGAAACGCGCGCCTTTGTTTTTTTTTTTTTTGGACGCCTAATTCGAAATACAAAATTATCCGGTCGCGCCGCTCACGGCGTATCGAACGACGCCCGGTTTTTTAATGCCTTTCGAAACGTGCGTTTATCGTCATCCCGAAGTTTCCGGTATAATCCGAATTAACGCGGAACGGTGTTTATTTTTTAAACTTGTAGATTATCGATCCGGGGGACGTTATTATTTTACCGCGCCGCCCGACGAAATACGTCGTACCGATATTTTCGTCGCGGGGTCGAAACAATTAACGGCCCTCGGAGAGCGGGGGGGGGGCAATGTATTCGATACGAATTCGAATAAAAAGGACGTAAGTATAATTTCCTGAACCGTTGCCGCTAATGCGCCGAATGGTGTTGACGATGATTCTAGCGACCGATCGGAACGTCGTCGAGACCCGACGAACAAAACGACTTTATATCCGGTAACGATTTGCGAACGTTTCCCATAAGTTCATTGTGCCGGCGTTGTCCGTGTTTAGGGAGTTCCGGCGTTCTCTTAGGCACAACCGTGCGACGAAAACCGACCGTTGACTAACCGTGCGACCGTAAAACCTCGAAATTTCCTCGAACAAATCCCCCCCCCATCGAGATTTAAAACGTTTTTCGGAATTGGAGAAAACAGACACCGTGTGACACTTACGGGTGGTAAACACCGTTCGATAGCTCGTCCGGAACACCCTGGCGTCGATTAAAACGATCGCGCGAAAACGTCACCGACATTGTCATCAAATTATCGAAAAATGGACGAACATTTCTTTCAGCCACGCGTTCTCGCGGTCACGCAATCGTCACCGGCGGCGGTTCCGTACGTTGGAAACTAGAACGTACATTTTTCACGGTTTTCAGTTTCAAGGGTCTCCGGCTGTTGGCCGGTACAGTGGGACGAGACCGATTTCGACGTTTGAACATATTCAACGTACAATCACGTCACGGTAAACGCGTCTAGTAACGTGGACACCGCGCGGTCGTGTCGGGCCAGGGAATTTTTATCCCGTTCGGTTTCGGAACAATCGAAACGGTCGTGTACGGTCGATTATTACTTTGGGTATTTATAGCTTACGTAGGATAAATGATTGACGATGGTAACGGCGAATTGCGGACGAGCTAAAAATTACGAAAAATATGTTTCGAAAAGAGGAGAAAAACTTCGTAAATATATTGTTTTACGACGAGGCATTTTATAACGTACGACGGAGCTTTCGTTGGACGCGATAAAATTTATAGTAACGAGTATACATAAATAGTAGTCCGGTATCGCGCAATAGTATATTCTATCGTAAACGGTCGACCGGACTATTATTTTTAAACGTCGCCGTTTATACATTAGCCGAGAACGAGAACCTGGCCGACGAATCGCGATCGCCCGAACCGTTTTTATTGGAATATAACGAACGGTTTTCTTTTTTTCCGTCTTTCTCCGCTCCCGCGGTACGAAACGTTTCGACTACGGCGACGAGCGTTTTAAACGGTTTATTTTTCGCCGCCGCGATTAATTATAGACGGGCGATATCGGTATAATAATTACGCCGTTTCGCCGATAATACCGTATTTGAACGGAACCGGCAAAATATAATACCCGTAATTATCCGCCGCGCGTACCGCGTTCAATTGTCATATTATTAGATCGCGGGGGGAAAAGGGACGGACCGCGTTTGATAGTTTAGTCGTAAATTATTTATGAACCGCGCGAACGGCGGCCGACCACCGCCGGGCCGGAAAGAAAGTCGCCCGGAGCGTAGAGAGGACGCGATTAATACAAATCTACGATAGTAGCTACGTCGATGGATGTATAATAGAGTTTAGCGCACGTTTCGTTCGTTTGGATAAAGTACGGGTAGAAATCGGTACACGAACGTGTATCGCGAGGAATTGTTTTCAATCGCCGTTTACGTACAAACGTTTCCGATATTATCGTTAACGGGCCCGAGATTTGAAACGAACGTTCCGTTTCGCGTTTCCCGTACGCAAACGTTGCACGCACAGGATACCGCCGCGGTTCCGTTAGAACGACGGTGAATGGTTGGCGGGCGGGTGGAGAACTCGTGGAAATTAACCGTAAAACGCGGCGACACCAACAGGCGGGCCGATCGAAAGATCGTTTCTGTTGGGCGGATTTTTATCGCGTTGTCCGGTGGCCGGCGAGTGCCGGCCGGAGATGGAAGGACGCGAAACCGTGTCCCGGCGATCGACGACGATTCCCGGGCCGGTTGGCGAACGACCGGTCGCGAAGGTGTGTACGCGCGGATTTGTCCGCAGCCCGGTGGTCGATTTCTAAACTATTCAACGAGGCCTTCGGACACGATGGCGGTCGGATTGCTCGAACAGACGGTACGCGCGCGGTATTGTGCAAGGCTAGGACGCGGCGGCCAAACATTTACCGCGACGGTCGAACGCGTAGGAGGAGAACGTGAGAGTGATGGGATGGGGGAGTGCGAAATATTCGAATCGAATACGATGAAGGGACGAAGAATAAACGCGTCGGGTTTTTGTCGAAATCAATCGAACTTTTGAACGAAAAACGATCGTTAAAAAATTTCGACGCGATTACGCGCCGAAACTTAACCGTAATAGTTAAGAAAACTCGTTCCGAATAATTAACGAAAAACTAACGACGAACTACGATTATTTCGAAATTGTTCCGAACGACGTCGATCACGACCGCCGATCAACGTTTTCGTTGAATCGTCCGAACCGTGTACGCGTCGTACACGAATCACGGAATTCAAATACGTTTCGTTCTCGAGTCGTCGGCCGACTAATCCCCGACGTCCGTAAGAGACCGTCCGAGTCGTCCGGAGTTTTATTTCTATACGGGACGGTGACGACGGGTACGGGAAAATCCGGTTTTCTATTTTCGGTTAACGGTTCTTATTTGTCGCGAAAAACGAAACGTTCGAAGGAACGGCGGACAAAACGCGATAGACACTAACCATTCGCGGAACACGCCGCTAGAGCGGCCAACGATCGAAACCGACCGTTACGCTCGGCCCGGTCCCAATTTCGAACTTCGCCCGCGCCACGAGGCGTACTTAGAC
>JAIPRN010004091.1:0-17084 GCA_025469175.1 Geopemphigus sp. TES_GeoC_2020 | reverse complement strand
ATATAGCGTAAACGTTTTCTAATTATAAAATATTCTCGCGGTTAGTAGCTGTAAACAAGTCGCCCATCCGGCGGCTGCCGGTGACTTACGACGTAATCGAAGTTTTTGTAATTAATTGTTTAGTTAAATTGTTAAACGCGTCAATTTTTTGGAAATGACGTTGGCGAATGGCGCGTTTGTGCGAGTGTATAGTAATATGTCGTTGGTCGTGTTTTCGAAAGTTTTTTCAATTTTGGTCGAACGTACTACATACTACATACGGTGTTTGAAACGTCGGTCCGTTAAAATGGAAGTATTGTAATAACGACTTAAATGCGGGCGGATAAATCGTTTTCATACATTACGCGGCGCAACCCGTATACGTATATTAATTGTCGGAATAATACGTTCGATTCTTTTCCAATAATCATCTCGCGTGTACGCACGCGCCCCGTTATCGAGTACTTATACACGCGCTCCCGGTCGTCGCGACGTGTGCGTGTCATGTGGGTCGGTAGGTAGAGGTGTCTCCTCCGTATTTCGAGGGTTGTTACGCGTGACTTGAGTGACAAAGACTTTTTCGTTCGAGAAGCGGTCAGTGTGTAGTGAGTGGCGCGACGAAGCTCTTCTATACACCGACGGAACAGGAAGAAATGGAAACGTAATAACCGACGGAGGTAAAAAGGGGGAAAACGACGACGAGGTTTTCCGAATTCAAGGAAACGCGGTGAATGGACCGAAACGACGGCGATTACCGGTCGAACCAAGGTCGAACGATTTCTTCGGGTCAACGGTTTAAGGAAACGGACGCTTTAAAAGAGATCCACTCGTTTTACGTAACGCGCGTAAATCGTTTTTCGGACGGTGAATAATAGTAGTTTTGTGTTTTGCGGTAACGAATCTTCGGCGGTTCTACGTACACGCTTAAATGAAAAACTCGACGAGAACGGCGGCGGCGTATGAATGCGTGTATGTATGTAACTACCGAGTTAGATAACAGGCGACGGACGTGACTACTATTCGAGATATTGTACACCTAGTGAAACGCCGTCATCGTCGCGTATGCCAGTCGGATTTCAGTAAACACCGCCGCAGTCGGTCGATGGTAGGTATGTAGGTCATTGCGGAGTATAATAAATTTTGTAGAAACAGAACCGACATTTGACCTACACCCCAGAGCCGGTTAACCAGCCGGATTTTTCGTCGTCGTCCTCGCGCACGTGTGTGTCGTCCGCTTTTATACATATATATCGGACGTACGTGTCCGTATTCGTATTAATTATCGAAATATCCGCGATCGGACGCGCGTAATCCAAGCGAAATCTTTTCCCGTTTTTTATTACGACCAATATCCGCCGTCTATTCGGCGGCGACTGCCCGTCGTCGTCGTCGTCGTCGTCTTCCTTTTATAGTTCCTACGCTAATGGTAAAAGCGTTTGGCGTGTTCACTTTTATGGCTACACCGACTGTGTTGTAAAACGTATTCGTCCGTACGTATTTTCTCGCTTTTCTTTTTTTCCGTATAAATAAACGCGTCCGAAATATAAAGTCCACGTTTCGATAATCGAGCTGAAAAAGAATACGTATTTTTTTAAGGAATTCGTGCGTATTATTTCAACGCTATTGGTTGATAACGGTTCCCCAGTGTTTACGTCCCACGCAGGTTGTAAATCGTTTTTATGATCGATAACTCGGTTAACCTATTGACTAGCCCGACCGCGGCGATTACAATTATTAAAGTTCAAATTCAAACGAACGATTTAACTACCGTTTGGTATTAACATCGCTCGGTGTGTGGTATATATTAATAACGAGATCCAATCGTGTTTCGCGTACTTATAGTTTATTGATTATACCAGCTTCCTCCCCTTTTCCCCTCCTCCACCCCCGTTCACTTGTCGAATTTCGAAATTAAAACTATACACCGTGTACGAACGCCGTTTATTCGTTAATCGTGTCAGGTAAGCGCGCGGCGTTCGTTATGAATTAACTCGGCCCGACAATTTCGATCGTTTCGTCAAAAATGTACGCGTAATTACTTCTCCGCGTTTTTTAGCGTATCGAAAATATCAGGAAATATCGTTTCCAAACCGTCCGATTCTACTACGTCATTTTCGCCTCGACTCGTCGACAGCCAATTAACGAATAAACCGATTATTCAGCGCGTCAGATTTATTCGAGGTATACTCGAAGCGAAATATTGTTTTCTGTATTTCGTCGTGTGTACGCCGCGCGCGCGTCTGTATCCGCGTCGTAGACGTTTCGTGTATTATAGAGCGGGTCCGGTGTTTTCTAAAATTAAAATTTCTACGACCCGACTAAAAATACACGCGTCTACTAACTACTGCACGCTCACACGCGCGTACCCTGGGCGAGATAGGTTCCAGTCTGCTTGTGGAAGACGGCGAAGAAACGCGAGTGGCGGCGGGAGAGGGAAAAATCTTTCACTTTTCGAATGAGGACACGGCATAGAAACTAACAGTCACCGCGCCGCGCATTTTTTTCATACTTTCACTATACGGATTATAGAAGTTCCAATAACGTTATTCATCGTTCGTCTTTTAACCGCCATTATTTTTATGCTATGGTGGGGGTATGTCAGCGCGCGCGCGCGTATAGTTCCTTCGTGATTAACAAACGTATCCACGAAACAGCGGCGGCGGCGGTAGTGGCGATTATTAACGATTGTCCAAACAGCGGGTATTATTAGGTCCGTTATACGCGAGTTTTTTGTTGTAAACGTGCGCGGAAATCGGTTAATTTAATCGCGTTTGTTTTGTATACGAAAATCGTCGTTACGACTCCGACGAAAGTAGAAAGTTTTCGTTGAAATTCTCACAGACACGATGGTCAACTGTTAATCGAAATCCCGTTAAATTTAAGGGCGTTACAACGACGCCGCCACACGTGGTCGCGCTATCTAACCAATCGCTAGTAGTATTCGTTGTAGAAGAAGACGCGGCGGCGTTTCTGTCATTTGCTTACGTCGTTGTTCGATTACGCGAAAAAACCCCGAAAACACTTCGAGACGCGCGCCTACTATACTTGTTTCATTTTCGCCGGTATAGCGTGTCGTAACGACGACGAGGACACAAACACGAAAGAGAAACTATCGACGGGTGGACGGGTAGGCGAAGAAGAGGAGGGCATTAGTTTGTAGTATTAATCGTCGTCGATTTGTCGTTCGGTATTTAATACAAATTAGACTGCGGTGGTGGTTACCGCGCGACAATTTTACGTTCCACGATACGATTTTCGCCGTAACCACGCGGCACCCGTACCACTGTTCGTCGTGGTTAAAAAGAAACGCGTCCTCTCCGCTCCTTCACGTACTCTACGCGAAATACTTTCGTACCGCGCAACGGGCGGCGTACGCGTGGCGGCGAGTTCGTGCATGCACGTTAAGAAGTACGCGCGGAAGCCGGATTGGTATTCGGTTGTAAAATGTTCAAAAATCTGCCCACGAACACAAGGTGACATACTTTGCATATTGTTCGTTCGTCGCGTTCGTGCGTATTGTTTAAACGTAATAATTGCGATTACGCGCCATACATGCATACACACGTACGTATATTGACCGCGGTCCGTGTATAATCATATTGTCGTACGGCTCTAATCGACAAAAATAAAATTACGTTAATGACGAATAATAGCGTTAACATGTAGTAGAATTCGGATGGAAAACGAAACTAACCGCGTACAACACCGCGCGCGTAATTCGCTTTTAGTCGTTACGTACGTGATAATCGTTGACGGCGTCGGTTTTTAAATTGCGCGCGACGTCGTTCCACATTTAATATCGGTCACGCCGATTCACAACGGCGACAAATACGGCGGATATTGGGCTTCATTAAAGCCGATCCGGTCCACCGTTTCCATCTGACACGAGTAATCGTATAACCTCTCGAAGTACGTCGTCTCGTTAATTACGACGCGTGTCCACGTTCGTCCGCCATCTCTCCGAAGGTGTGTGATTTTATCAAAAGTCTATCTCGCGCGCTTAGTGCCCGGCCATCGCGCTAATTTCCCTCTCTCTAATTATAAATACAATTTTTCGCTATACGCGCCAATTCGTAAACAATATATTTAGATTCGGCGGCGGGTTCGTTTCGAATCGTCGCCCGTACGTAGTTGGGGTTACGGTGGTCGTCGTCGTTGTTAATAAACCGCGTCCGAGAAAATCAATTACGAACGAAAATGCCGTTGTAGTCGCGCGAATAGAGGACGCGTGTGTACCTCTCGGCCAATTCGATCGCAGCATTTTTTACGCGACGCTAATTCCCCTTAATTATTCCGCACGCGGTTCTTTATTTTTCGTTACCGCTCTTATTATTTGATTTGTCGCGTGTTTCGATTAGTCTGTTCGTTCTGTTACGACGCATTGATCACCACTGCCTACGACACAATTCCGTAACTTAACAACGTTGTTGTTTACACGGATTTCGGCGCTGACGCGTTACTGTTTTTCCGAAAATTTCGCTTATCCGGCCGAATTTTTAACGTTGTTGATATTTTTAGTACTCTAAACACACACACACACACATCGAAAGTGGTCTATTGTAAATTTCCCATTCGGCTAACCGAAACAAATCGTTACGATAAACACGGTTTACATGCGATTTTACGTCACCTCACTCGTCGTTATTTGCCTACCGGTACAATTATTGCGCGTGGGTTGCCACAATGGTACAAATTTTTTTTTTGTTCTATTGACACGCGCAGTTGTCAGTGGTCGTCCTAACAACCGTGTATAGTTATTATTATTAATAATAATAATAATAATACGAAATCTAGTCCGTACCGTAATAATCTGTTATCTCCGGATAACATTATAGTAGTAGTCCTTGACCTCCAGTCCAATCGTTTTCGTGTGGTACCTCTACTTTTTACCCGATCGGTTGAAAATCTCTCGTAAATTAAACGCGCGTCGTCGTACTCGTCTCGTCCGTGGACGAATTCGCGTCTATCGGTCGCACGATAATTCGTAAATACCGTTCGTTCAACGACGAGTACGAAAACAAAAAAGTACGTGCCCGGGGAGGCGTCCGCGGGGTGTGTATTGGGATGGGTGCGTATGGAAACGCAGTACGCGTAAACGAGACCGCGGTCGATTCGGCGATAGTAACGTTGGATGGTTCGGCGGTGGCGGCGTGACCGGGGGGAGAATGTGTTGTTGTTGACGTTCTAGTTTTGTTTTGGACGGGCGGGTGTAACGTAACAACGTCGAGTACGCCATCTGGCGGACGCCGTGAAACGCGTTCACGTCGGGTCAGATCGACAGACGGCGCCGTCCGACTCGTCCGACACTC
This sequence comes from Geopemphigus sp. TES_GeoC_2020, assembly GCA_025469175.1. Lineage (NCBI taxonomy): Eukaryota > Metazoa > Arthropoda > Insecta > Hemiptera > Aphididae > Geopemphigus > Geopemphigus sp. TES_GeoC_2020. The sequence continues at coordinate 11,796 of JAIPRN010004091.1, read as the reverse complement.
GGCGCGTGGGACACTAAGCGCCGGGCGTTTTTATCGATTTTCCATTCGCGCGGCAAAACGGGTACGACGGTGACGCCTAAACAAAATATCACCGTCGATTCTCGCACGCTCGTTCATTCACTGATCCGCCGTCTGGTTGAATAAACAAAAAAACGCGTCCTTTCCCCCCCCCGTCCTCCAGCCATCCGGATCGCCGACCATAATCATAACCCGGCCGCGATAAACGGTCCGGAGTTGCGTGTGCGCGGGTGGGTACGAAAGTCGCGCGAATAACGTCTGTCGGATTTGTCGTGTTTTGCTGGTTTGCCCGGCGGCTCGTGTAAAAGGTCGTCGTCGTACGTCAATCCATCGTGGTACGCCGCGTATACTTGTTTTATTACCGATTATATCGTCGGCGACGAAATCGTTTCGCGTTCGGTACGCGGGGCCCGCCCATCCACCCCACGTGCGCGCCATCGTCCACGATTGACCGCCACGCAAAGGTCAACATACACACACACACACGCACGATTAAACGCGTGACGACTGACCGTTTGGGGTCGCGCCGTATTGTAGGTCAGCGGCAATTGCGCGCCGTTAAATGCCATCGTCATACGCCCCCCGCGCTTTTTCGACGTTAAACGCCGACGGTCGTCGTTGTTACCGCGCCACCGTGTCACGAACGTCGTGTCCGCCTAAGGTTTCACCGTTGTTTCCAACGAATGGTCGACCGGGATCGTTTCGTACGATTTTGCATCAAAAATCTAATCGCGCGTAATTGTTCCGCTACTAATCTTCGCGATACCGATTATCAGGAACGTTGAAAAACCGTAGATGTCCACGACGGGCCGGTGTGTCACCTCCTCGGTGACGTATAAAATGTACCTACGTATGATATACCCGTGCGTTATGCGCGCGCGCGTGTGTTTTATACAATGTTTTGGACCGAGTCCAATCAACCTGTCATTCATGACGACCGAAACAGATTTTTTTCCGTTCTGACGAAAGCAATCCTCTCAGTCGCCCCCACTCCGTGGTCTCGTCGACCGATTGATTTAGACGGGACACGATATTATCGCCATCGTCATCACGGTTACAACACACGACATTGATTTTCCACCTTTTATACGTATAATATATATACGTATTATTATATCCGAGGAGAATCATTTTCTCGATCCGATTTTTTTTTCGTATTTCAAGGACATCTTTTCACGTGGAAACTCGCTTCGTAGTCGTTTTTCGTATTTACCAGCGCGTACGAGACCGCGTCATCATTTACGGCGAAAATACTCCTCTGTCCGATTCGTGAACGAAAAAAAATAATTCGCTTCTCACGTTCTAAACATTGTGGACAACAACCCGTAATATAGACGCGCGTCGCGTAAAAGCGAGATAATAACGTTATATTAGATATTACGCGAACCGATAAATGCTACGGCTTGTCCGCCGTACGTCAATTAAAAAGCACCGAAAGATGTACGCAATTAGGCGGCCCCGTTGTGTTGTTCATTAATAACGTTTTTTACAATGTATTGTTTCGTGATTTTTTCCGTCCCGGGTTTTTTGTCCGGAGCAGCAAACCGACAATATTGCGGGCACGCGCGTGTTTATGGGCGTGTGTGTGTGCGCGGTGCGTGTATTTATCGGCAATTAAGCACTACGCGTTCGTTGTTTACCAGCTGTGACGACTGACGACCGGCGTCGTCGACGATGCAGTCGGTGTAAAATGGCGGTCAAGATGGTATTATATACGTAGTCGGAGCGGGAAAAAAACGTCTAAAGTAAAAAAAAAAAAACAACAACGCAAAGTCGAGTCAAAACATAATATCGGTGCGCGTATAAGTGAAGGCGGCGACCTTGCCGAGTGGCTTCGGCGAATAATACGCACCAGGACTCTGGCCGCCGGAGCGTGCCCACCGAACAGCCGCACGAGAAACCCAAATCGTAAAACACAATAATAATCTGAGTAATAAACAGCCGCCTCGTCGTTCATTTACGAATATCTGGCCGGCCAGCCTAATAAAATATTTTTCACGTTTAGTCATCGCTCGTTCCCTAATAATATACACACGCGCGCACTCGCGCACACACACACACACACACACATATATATATCCGTAAATGATGATCGCGTGTGCGTTGTCCTTGGGCTCTCGAATGACTCGGTGTGTTCAGAACGCGCTATATTTTGTTTTCTTCGTCTTGTTTTCGTGCGTAACCTGGCGAAAACAAGTTTATATATAACCATGGCGCTCGTAACCGACGATTCTAGATTATACCCGAGTTTGATTCCCGTTTGCTTTAGTGTACCCCTAGGACGTTTGGACGAAAATATTTCGAAAAATCGAGAAAATGACTCGTATTTCTGCGCGTAGCGAACGACGTTGTTACCGGACCGACATTCTCCCTGCGTATGTTTGGCGCGTACGAAACGGAGATAACAATAATATAACGAAGTCCGATTCCATAAGACGGATAGTGGCGCTGGTTCTACGCGCCGCCATTGTGTTATTAGTTTAAAAATAATAATAACATTAGTATTGTTACGCGCGCGTTAAGCAACGGTATATTTATTATTATGTTTATCTGGAAAAAACGTCGAAAAAAGGACGCCTAAAAATATATACGTACCTATTATTATATACAGTATACCCGTCGTCTTTTTGCGACCGTACGTGGCCGCGCGTTCATTGACTTTGGGTGAAGACAATTGTTTTTTTTTTTTTGTATTCTAATGTTTCTATAATATATTGAATGGGAATCGGTTGAATGAAAAGTTCCCCAGAGGCAGCGGACTGCTATACACACACACGCGTAATATATATATATATATATATTTGTAGTTATACTACTACCTAATGTGGTGGTTATTGCCTTGGTGATGATGAATTCGGTCGGTAATCCGTTTTTTTTACGGGGTAAAAAGTAATCGTTTATTCGGGTAACTGTACGAACATCCGGAACGCCGCGATATTGACGTCACGGGCCGGCCACGGGGACGCCGCGTTGTTACATCGTATATTCGCGTCGTGACGAAGTCGTAAACCGGCGGTTTAGTTCCCGCGTAACGTAATAAAAAAAGCAGAGATTTTAAACGCGTGTTAATATATATATATATACATATTTCGCTGCACGCGGTACAAATAATAATAATTAATAACGCGTACGAGAAAACGTTATTTTCGACACATTTTAACGGACAAAAAAACAACACGTCGTGGGCACCGCGTATTTGCCTGAAGGTTATCACGTCCGGAGATTGAACGAACCGAACGGCTCTCGGCGCGAGAGAACGGCGGCGCTGAAGTTTGTCGTCGATGTATATATACGTATACACGGATATACGTATTTATATATTTGGCGGAGGTCGAGAAAAGATTCGAACGCGTAAAAAAAAACCGCCATGTTATCGATCGAAATATCTTGTGCGTCTTATAACAATGCCAGCGGGAGTTGCGAGTACGTATATATATATATATAAATTGTTATTATTACGACGTTAACGCATCCGTGACAAGCAAACAGAAAGAAACAAATCACGGCCGCGCGTAAAAAACTCATCGACGTTTAAAACGTAGCCAAAGAAAAACGTGCGAGTTATATATGTGTACGTGTGAGCGCGTGCGTGCGTAAATCGATTATTAAAAACGGCGGTCGAACGTGTTGGACAGAAACCGAACATTTTTTTTTATTTTTCGTCCTCGTTAGTTATATAAGTACGCTTATTGCGTATTTTCGATCGAAAATGGTACGCGCGTTTCGCTCGCGTTTTTAATTACGCGATTTCCCGTCGTTTCTCCTTTCCGTTATTTTAAAGTCCGTTAATTCGAAGCGTATCACGTAAGTTCGTTTCGAAAAATTTTCGTTTCCCTATCGTGTCCTATATTTGTGTATGTACGCTTCGAATACGCGGTACCCTACAAGATCCGTAGTAACCTCGAAAACGACGGCCGTCTTGGGTTATTAACGAACGAAAACGTTACGCGTCCGGGTTGTTTTTTTCGGTTTCGGAAACGGAATACGCCATTTTTTCGTTCTCGACGGACATCAACATCCGTTGTCAATGTACGCGGCGCAGAGGACCGAAATCGCCGACAAATTCGGCGATGACTATCACCAATGGTCGGCGGCAACGGTGTACGTTTATGGTTACGTACATTGTCCGGACGCGAATTATAATAGTACGCAACTTGCGCAACAAGGCGTTCGGTGTTACCCGCGCACGCGCGTACCTCGTCGGCCCGATAATTTCCGCGTTTAATTAGATCGTAAACAACGTCGGACGACTCCTCCTCGAGTATCCTGAACCGACTCTGTACCCCGTACGTTTTACACGCGGTTTTTTCCCCGTTTCGTTCGCGCTCGGCCCCCGGTGTTCCCTTTAACGATCGTACGCGCGATCTTCTCCGCGCCAGATGGTTCGGCCAGACTCGTAAAATTGAAATCACGGATATAAAAAAACCCCCCCGCGTAGCGACGCGGGAAAACGCGCGCGTATCGTACTTCTTCTACTATATCCCTCCACAGAACTATTTTTATTTTTTTTTCGATCCAAGAAGACGCAAAATCAACAAACCAAACTGGTTCTTTTCTCCGTACCTGTTGTACGCGTGCATATATATATATATATATACGTATATACGCACGCTCACTTACACACACGGACGGACGGACGCAACGTATTGCTTAACGAGTTTTATTCACCGCGCGTCTTTTATATATATATGTGTGTGTGTGAGCGTCGTAAAAGAATGTCTAAGGGTTGGATATACCGAGAGGGTTGTATAATAATATGTAACACCTGCTGTAACGTACGTGGCCAGGGGGGAGTTCGATATTCGGTTTAACCGTGCGCCGTGCACAAGGTGTGCCGCCGCGCGCGCGCGTGTGCGTCGAAATTATTTCGAAGAAACCGCCGCAGTAAACAACAACAACAACAACAACGACGACGACGACCGTCCGGGCGTCGCGTCCTACGGCTGTTGCGCGCGTCCCTAGTGGTGAGGAGGAGGGTCTTTTTATCTGACCCCAAAACGAAGGAAACGAAATGTACGGCGGTCGGAGGAGAAGCCAAGCGTTCGTAAAACACAAACTGCCGCGACGTGTGGTCGTATGTGTTCTCCCCGTCCCGTCCGGGGTCGTAAAAAATAATAGGGGACAAAACGCGACGAAATCCCGCAAGAGTGTGGTGTGTAGTATGTGTAAGTAAGTCACCAGGTTCCCGCCGTGCGCACGAACAAATACCGTACTACGTCTCCATTAATCACGCGGACGCGAGCGGATACGAATTAAAAACGAACGTTAACCCAATCGTTTGGAATGTACGATCACGTCTTGAAAAGACTCTCCCCCCCCCCGATGATCCGCGTGATCCGATTAGTTTATCCGAACCGAGAAACGAAACGCCTCGGATACGTACGATTTCGTATAAAAACCGCGTTCCGAAATAGAAACGACCGTCGCGGGCCGTGCTACTCGGCCAACGAGCGTACGAATAAGGCGAGGCGCGTGCGTGCCATTGGGCGCGAACGGACGTCGACGCGTTAATATTGTTTTACGAATTTTTTCGGCCGAACGAATAATTCGTATGTCGTTCAATTTCCTCGTCGACGAAACGTTTCGGAAATGTTCGTGTGGCCGCCCGAGCGCGTGTTTCGGCGTATACGTGAAGGAGGCGTGTAGCGGGATACACTCTAACGAATACGTAGAGCGAGAACGGAACGATTTTCCTCTCGTATGTCGGGCGGGGTAGCGCGTGTAAATTATGTTCTCGAACGCGCGTCGTAATCACCGTGTCGCGAACGAGGCGGGTGTTGTCGTGGGGGACGCGCGGGTCTGGTTATGAGGAGGGAACGTATTATACGGTTTCGAAGCGGGGCTCCGAAATAACGGGTTGCGCCGACGGGATATTTGTGGACGGGACGCCGAGAACCGTACGTAATGGCGTAACATATTTGTATCACGCGACGGATAGAAAAACCCGAAACGACGTCGGAACGCGCGGGTGCGTGTTTTATAATATCGTCGTCGCGGGCCGAACGGGTGGTGCGTATTGCGGAGAGAGAGTACTTTCACTTAAAAATGTTCGGTCCGAGCGCGCGTGCGCCCGATAATATTGTGTAAGAGGGAGCGTTTTTATTTTCCGTCTTTTTATTTTCGTTCGTACGGTCCGTCCGTCTCGCTCGTTCTCCTCTCTCTCTCTCTCCACCATAGCTCGCTCCTCCCACTCGCTGCGTCCTTTTCGACTGTACTCGTGTCGCGTACGCTCCGTAACAAACAAAAAAAAAAAAAAAAACTACGCGTAGCATAAAAACCGATTCGAACGCGGCGTTATAATTTATAAATAATAGTATCGTTATTATTATTTTATTCGTACGAACAACGACCGCGGTCGTGGTATAGTCGCCGGTCGTGTATTATTGTTATATGGTGTGTTGGGGAGGGATGAGGGATGAGGGGAGAGGGGTGATCGTTGTTGCGGTGCGGCGAGGAGGTGTATATATCGGGCGGCGGCGTTGGCCGATGGTGGGTGGGCGGGCGGGCGACGGGCGCAAAGTGTTTGTTGGCCCTGAACTTATCCCCACTACGCAACGGCCGTGACGGCGGCGCTCGCGTGTTGTGTTGATATCGGAGGCCAATGCCGCCGCCGCCGCTGCTGCCGTCGTCGTCGTCGTCGTCGTCGTCGTCCGGACGTCGCACTCTCTCTCACCTGCAGCCGCCAGTTCAAGTTCATCGTTCCGGCAGTGTCATCCCGCCGCGCGTTCAAGTCTCCTCTCGTCGTCGTCTCTCGTACGCGTGTGACGTTTTTTTTTTTCTCCTAAACGCCGACACTTTTCGCGCCCGTATCTTTTCTTTTTGGTTATAATATATTAATTTATTCTTTTATCCGTCCCGGGAGTGTTCGATTCCTCCGCCGCCGAATAATATTGTGCGCGCGCCAGAGAACGTCGATTTCGAAACACGCTTTTGTGTATGTGTCCCCCTATCCTCTGCCCGGGTGTTGTTTTACCGTAGTTCATCAACGGTCGTCGCACGAGGTACGGAGCCAACTGGTTACGGTAAACAATACCACCGGGGTGTCGTTTCAAAGACGGGATTGATTTGCGTTGAGTCGAAGACTCTTCGTTCGGACTATACGTGGCGACGAGGTTACGTTATCACGGCGCAAATAAAAACGCGCGTTAATGCGTTTTTAACGCGCGAGACGTTCACACCGAATCTCCCCTCTACTCTTAGAAAAAACGAACGCGCACAGTTTTAATTCGAAATAGTTTGTTCCGCGATATTCGCTTTACGTTCGCGCACGAATAGGTGAACACGACTGCTACGGGTTAGCGGTATTTGTCGTCGACATTTTCGGACCGATTGACGAGACGCGAACGATATCGTCGAACAATTTCGAAAGCGCGTGTTAGCCTTTTTTTTCGTTTTAAACGCGACGGGCTTGACGCCGGGGATGCATAGGGTTGTTTCTTTCGAGTCCTCTACGGTTTTGTTTTTGTAATTTTACCGCGCGTAACGAACTAGCCGGTACGAAATATTCGTATATAAAACGGTCGGTGGTCCTCGTAAGCGCCGGCGCGTGTCTTTCTTCCGTTTTTGTCGAGCGGCGTGTTTATATTGTTCGACGCAAAATGTTCTCGGCCTTTCGTTGTCCGCCGCCGCTCGCCCTAATTTTGTCCGCCAAACGCGCCCTATAAGTTGACCGTAAACCGCGTGAATTTGTTTCGTCGTCGCGTTATCCGCGAAAGACGTCCGTATTTGTAAATAAATCCGTCGAAACGACGACCCCCCGGGGTATGCCATTTCGGTATCAACAATATGTTTCGCGTCCGTTTTTCAACGCGCCGACGGTCGAAATACCCGTCGGAAATAACGTCGGGTCCGGGGAACAGCGGTAAGAGGGGCGAACGATAGAGAAAGAGACAACGATAAAAACGGGTCACGCCGCCGTTTATTAAATCGACTATTATTAGGACGTGTCGGTACGTACGTAAATGGGTTTATATAGATTTCTATAGGGATCGCGGTGTAGACGACCCGTGTGTCGTTCGTATCGCACCGGGCGCGCGTGGAATGTAGTTTTGTTTTTTTTTTTTTTTTTTAATGGACTTTTTGGAAGTCCGGGACGGCGATGACACACGCACAAACGCCCAGATTCAATGTTAACGACCCTATTTCGGTCACGGATAAGCAAATAACCGTTTAACCTAATGGGTTCGCGGGAAGAAAATTCCGCGCGCGCGCGTCGTAATATTATTTACGCCGCGTAGAACGACGGCGCCCAATTTGCGACGACGATATTCGTAAAATTCGTTTTCCATTTCGATTTCCCGAAAATAATTTTAACGGCCGCCGTCGATACAAGTACACAATATCAAATACACGTACGCTTATATAAATACGTATATATATATATATTGGCGCTGGGATCGTCAAATACGCGCGGTATACATATATAGATAATTATCTCGACATCTGCATAAGCATAGCGATATTATTATAATGTAATATCGTGTAAAGAAAAGGAAAAAAAACCGTTTTTGACGGGCCGGTACGACGGAGTACAAAAGATTCTATTGTGCGCCATGACGTCACGTTATTAAATCGCTGCTGGTTCCTCGTACAATATAATATAATACGTAAGAAACGCATTCACATCGTGACGTTACGACGACGTCGAATAAAAATTAGTAAATTATCTTCACTCCACGCCATCGCCCGCGACCCAACCGCGTCTTCGTATTCCCTCCACAGGCCGGCCGGGACTGGTGAGGTGAGAGGGTGGGGGGAGAAGAAGGAACAGCCGACGTCCCAGAATACGAGCCCGTCCCTTTTGAAAAACGGCGGCGAAACATATATTACCTCTAACCCATCACACGCACCACCACCTGCAAAAGATGCGCGTGCGTGTGTCATGTATATATATATATATATAAATAGCGTGTGGACCGTTTTCGAATCCGTCGTGTTTTACAGAAGTATTCGTTATACCCGCGGCGTTGGTACGTATCGGGTGACGACGCGACGCGTTTGCTCCACCGGTGCCGTTTACTCTGTAGTTGTCGTCGCGTCTGCCGCGCGGATTTCCGTTCGATGTAAACGCCACTCGGTCACACACCCCCTGCCCCAACAACACACGTCCCCCTGTGCGACATGTTGCGACTAGCGTCCCAGAACGACGGGGCCATGACTTCGTCGTCCGAGGTCACCTCGTCGTCGTCGTCGTCGTCGGCGGCGGCGGCGGCCACCGCCGGTTTCTCGGCCACCAGCATGTTCATCAACGCGTTCTTCAGCACCAACAGCAGCCCGATGACCCGGGAAAGTTTCGAGTTCCTGCAGGAGCTCGACGACAGCTTCGGCGAACAACCGTCCTACACGCACCAACAACGGTACCAACAGGACGCCATTATGAACCGGTTCGTGACGTCGCAACACAACCCTTCCGCCGCGGCCGCGCCCGTGATTACAGGTAAAAAACACCGTAACTGTCCCCTGGCCACGTCGAACGGCCAACGAGTCGGGCGGACGTGTCCGTCCTACGAATGTTGGGCCGTCGTATACGATCTAACGCGCCGCCACAGGGACTGTGGTTATAAATGTGTATACACCGTACCCGAGAGGGGATGGTTTTTGGATAGAAGAACCGTCGGGTTTATTAACGAGATTTACGGCTTATCGGCCGTGCCGCCGCCGGCGTGATGCGATACGCGTTTAATAATCGTCGTAACAATTACGAAAATCGTTCGTCCGGACGCTCGAAACCTAAAAGCTGGCCGTGTTCATCCGTCCCGAGACGTATTTACCGAACCGCCCGTGTAAATCGTATTTAAAGTAACGGCGTCCGAGACGAACGATTTCCATCATTGTAAAGCGCGACTACTATAGCTAGCGGCGTGTCGTTCGTTGTTTTAGACTAAACCGATATAAACGACGTTTTGTCGTCGTAGATAATATATACACGTCCGAAAACCGTGTCGGAACATCGAAGAATTGTGTTAGAATCGCGTGAAAATAACGCCTATGTGTATATATATTGTATTCTAACGAAAGTATTCGAACGTTTAATTAAATAATCGCTATTTATTTATAGCGTTCGCGACTTTTCCTGGCGTTTTCAAACTCGCGTATGCCGCTCGTCTACTTATCGTTACTCTAGGAAACAGATTGTTGATTGTTGTTAGGAAAAAAAAACACTCGATCGCGACTATACCCCTCCATAGATAATAATAAAACCTCGTGCGGCCAAACGAACGTGATGGTTTTATCCATTTTATTACAAACGCCGGTCGATCTCGCGCGCGTAAAAACGGGCCGCGTTACGAGTTTGAAAAAAAAAATTCGATCCGAGAGACACGGGCGAGAATGTCTTCCGACGGGTAGTGGTGGACTACAAACAACAACTGGTCGTCGTGTACGTACATATTTTATCGCGGCGGCGTATACGCCTACGTTTTGGCCCACAGACACAATAAACACGCGCGTAAGTAATACCGCTCGAATTCTTCGCGCGTTTCGAATTTTTATTTGCCGTTTTTTGTTTCGCTACGCACACGTGTAACTATTGTGCCGTCGTGGCCCGCCGAAACGTCTCGTCGTCGTCCACCCGTACCAGACGGAAACGCGTCTGGTTTTTTCCCCGGTGTCCGAACATTTCGTGGCGTCGTACCCGCCCGCCGGTATGTCCGACCGTCGCGACATTCTCGATCCAACATAGTCGGCGGCTACGAACGGCTCGCATATTCGTTACGACGACGATTAACGCGCGCCGTCTTAGGGTTACAGAACGAAGAAAACGCGCGTACGTTTCCGGCCGTATTTTCGTCTGGCGCGTCCCCAACAGGTTCGTCGCCGCGCGAATCGGTTCGTTGTCCACTCGGGTCGAAGCGGTTTCGTGCCCGTCCGTCGTTCGGTCACGCGAAAATCGAACGCTCGTAAATTACGGGTCGTCCGACCACCAGGGGACGCGCGTCAAAAATCGGTTGTTAAAATGCCGTCAGTAGTGTTGTTTTCGGTTCGACGCGACGACGGAAAACCCGTGCCGGCGGCTCACGATTTATATATAAGAGCTGTGCGTGAACGGGCGTCGCGTAGAGTACGGCGGATAAGGTAATCGTTATAAACGCGGGCGTGCCGATTTAGGGGGGATCGGGTAGGTGTATGCTTTGTCCGAACAACAATCGTGGAAATACTAAATACGTGATACTTATACGGTGAAACGAAAACCGTTTTTAGCGTAAACACATATCGCGCGTTAACGGCCGACGACGAATTGGCGCGCGCGCGCATTAATCGCCTGTTTCGTCAAAACGGCCGTTCGGCGAAATTCAAATGTTTTACTTTACGTTCGGAAACGACGATTTTTCAAATAACGACACGTTCGATTCTCACCCGATCCGCACCGCCGGACAATCAGTTATACGCGTAACGAACGGGTTTTATCGCCGTCGATCGTTGACGGCCGTGGATTGGTGTGTGAGTCACGGGATCCGGCGTTGGGAATACGCCAAAAACGCGTCGAAATTGCTCGGCACGTTCGCGGCTGGCTACTTCCTTCCGCTCGAGGATTAATAATAATAATTTCTTTCTCCCCCTGGATCGCGGCCATTAGTGTACGGATGTCACGACGAGTGTATCCGAACGGACTGTTAATTTTCCCGCTCGATTTTCCGTAACGAATAATGTCGACCGCGCGCGCGCTGTCTATGGTGTCCCGCGCGCGCAGAACGTAAACGAACGGATCGCCTAATATCGATCGACTAGCAGGATTATAGGGGGTTTTATATACGACGACCGATCATATGACCCGTTCGG
>JAIPRN010004090.1:0-17091 GCA_025469175.1 Geopemphigus sp. TES_GeoC_2020 | reverse complement strand
AAAAATATTATTCATATTTCATCAGTATATAATTCGTATCTAAATATAATTTCCACAAAAACGATCTACCAAAAAAAAAAATACCGAGCAAAGCTCGGTCACCTAATATTTTACATTAAGTAAAAAAATAGACGATTTTTTATCGAGATGAGCTTATGTTTTGATGTCTAACCGGTTGAGTTTTTCGTAAATATCGTTTAAATTCGATTTACTTGTACTGTGATCTATGAAGAATGAATTTACGTTAAACCGATGTATTTTGTCGAGTTGTTGGTTTTTGTTAAATACGCTATAGAAATATCGAGAAAAGCGTTTAGATATTTCTTCGCCAGCCGAATTACACGAATTGTTATACGACACAGATGATACCGGATGAGCTATCTATGTTAGATCGCTTACTACCGATAAATAAATAATTTTGGATTTGTCGTTACGGACGCTGGGAAATAAAATTCGGATAGTGAAATTTATTTCGTTTCTTACAAGGCGCTACGTATATTCGAAAAATGATTATGATTATTAGGTCGAGTGGGTGATCGTTTATATATTATGAGAGCTATTTTTTTAGTTACGAATTAGTTGTTTTGGTATGGCACTAAACTGTATGTATTTCGTTCGATTGTTTATGGACATCGCGAGTCGAAAATTTAAAAAAATGTTCTTAAAACAATTGTAGACCGCGTCATTAATATTAAAATATGTTTGGGAACCATTCCAGTCAACAAGTCCAACGTTAAATTATAATCGCGACGTATATCAATCGTCGGAATCTAAAAGTCCTCATTATAAACCGGATAATATAATTAATAGAGTCGTATGATAACTACGGTCCAATAGTACGTGTGGAAACATTACGGATGGTATGGTTTTGATATCTAATAAAGCTTCCGAGCGATTATATATGGAATTTTATCGGAACAAATTTAGATAAGAGAAGTCAGTTCAAATATAGAGACCAAAATATCGACGTATAGATAAGGAATTGCGTAATTATTAACCAGCATCCATTTAACGTCCGAACGTTTTTAATGGCCTGATGTGAAGAATTATTGCGCCTTAAATTGATATTTACGCGGTCGGTTTATTATTGAAACATATTTATCGTTTAGACGCGAACGAGTGACGACGAATATTAAGCGTATTAATTATTCAGGGATCGACCGATCGATTAAATGATTGTGCTATTGATCTATCGGAGTGATCGATCATAAATAATACAATGTAATTACGATATTCGGGGCGAAAATCGGAATTATTTCTAAAATCGCGCAAAAGCGCCCTCGTTTATATTACTGCTCGATCGACTACTATTGAATGTCGGATATTGTTTACTATTGGAAATAGTAACTCATACGCTAGTTTTCCGACGTGTAGGCCAAAAGAAAATCGTATCGCCCGCGCGTTTTTTATTTCTCTTTTAAATTCTTTCCCCAAGATTAATTTCGACGAGTGTATTATTCCAGTAATTGAAAGAAACATAAACGTATCCCTCGATACGTTTTATTACATAATCTTCGAGGTCAGTTTTTGGACCGTATTTAAAAATAGTAAAACCCTTCTTTTCGGCTATTTACGGTGGCGTGAAATTCGTTATTTATTTATTGTCCGACGTAGGCAGTTAAATCTCCGACGTGTTTGTGTTTAGTTTTTCGAACGCCTTCGACGCGCACTGCGCGTACACCGCGGATAAGTTTGTAGGGATTTTCGTTCGGTACGTTTTGCCATTTAGGTACGTAACGGTCTTGCGAAATATACGTTCAACACGTAAAAGATACGTTAGTTAAAAAAGAAATGTAGTTAATTACATTTTAAAAATCAAGCTTTGTCGAATTATTTGGACTTAACCGTTACTATATTTAAGTACATAATGTATTAAAATTCGTCAAAACACACACATATATACATATATTGTGAAACACGAACGGACATATTCAATACTTCATGGTATAATTAATTTAATTTGGTAAGTATCGTTTATTACAGAATACCGAATATAGGATCGAAAAAAACTCCGATATTTTATAATTGGGAAATTTTTTTTTCTTAATTTCCAACATTTTTATTTACTTCTAAGGACATATTTTTTTTACAAAGTTACGCGTCATTTATTTTTTGAAAGAACCGCGTTATGGATACTAATGATCCTCTCGGCTACAACATTAGATGGAAACGGTTACTTAAGTAAAGTATATAAAGTATACTTTAAATTTCGTATAAAAATATTCCGATAAATAACCAACCGAAATAAAAAGAAAAAACGTTTCTCCGTTCGTTGGAAGAACATTATAAGTATTTGCACTTACGGGGGTCGGAAGCTGTCGTAGTATTGTATCGCAGGTAGATAAGCGGACCGAAAACAGACGTACATTTAAAAGCGTAATTTAAATATAAAAAAGTAACTTCGGGATCGATTACGGGGCGGTAAATAATTTGGAAACAACGACTCGCGGCTTCCGATCGCCGCCATAAATATCGTACATTTCGTATTGTGGTACACGTTTGATACGATAAAACGATTGTAACGCGATTAGTTTTACGAGAATTAAGATAAAACGATTTTTTCGTGATAAATACGCGCGGGCCGTTCCCTATCCGTTAACGTAAATGTTCGTAAAACGGGCAGAATTTTGCGAGAAAATTGTCGTCCGTTCGGGACGCGCGTTTACGCCGACGCCAAACGAGTTTTTCAACACGCGAACGAAAGACCCGCCGACGGGAAATCGGGTCGGGACCGTTGCCGGGTTTCGTTCGGGGGCGAGCTCAAGTGAATAATCGGCCGACGACGAACGCCGCAGACCGCGACCGCGTCGTCGTTGCCATAATCGAACGTCGATGGGAGAGCCCGACGGGTTTTTTCCCGACGCGGTCGGTTCGCGTTAATCATCCAACGTTAGTGGCCCGTCGGTTTGTTATCCTCGACGATGGTCCTCGTGGTCCGTGGGTGTTTTCCTCGTCCGAATCACCGGCGACGGTTCCGGAGCGTCCAAACGAGACGTTTTCCGGATTTTCGTTGGCCCCTACAACGACGTACGTGCGCGGGCGGAGTTTCGGCGTCGAAACTACCAGCGACGGGGCTGGCGAAAGTGGGAGAGGGGAGGCGTTTGCGGGAAATTCGAAACGTATTCACTCGGTCGGGCCTTTCGACACCACGAGCGAAAGTAGAGCGGCGGCGCGGTCGTCACAGATAACCGTAGCCGGTGATCGACCGGGCGGCGCCGTCGCGACGACGACTACGGTACGATGGTAGCGTGACCACGTCGGTGTCGTCGTCGCTGTCGTTAAAGTCGTTGGCGGTGCCGCCGATGGACGAACGCGCGCCCGACGGCCGGTGGTGACGGCGATGGTGGTGATCGTGACGACGGTGGTGATTGTGGTCACGATGATGGTTACGACAGCGCCGACGGTCGCCGACCGGTCTGGGGAACACGTCCGACTGGGTCTCCCAGCACGGAGCCGCGGCCGCGTCCGGCGGCGGCGGCGCGATGCCCAACGGCAGGCAGCAACCATACGGTACGTAGCCCTCCTCGGCGTGCGGCGTCTGCACGTACAGCCACTGTTCGTTCTTGAACACCGCGTTCACCACCATGCCCAGCGGTAGCGCCACTTCCGTCTGGTAATGGTCGTCCAGCTGCGTCTGGTACAGCAGACAGCCCGTGCACAGCACCACCGGTATATTGCCAGGCCGACCGATGGACGCCTGGAAGAAACAGCGGATTCGTTGTTACGCGCAATCGCGGCCGTTAGCCGACGCCCCCCCCCCCCCAATGGCGATCGCCAAATTGGGTGGGCCACGTGGTTAGATGTTAATCGCGAAATTCGACGGTAATTGGGTAAACAATTTTGAAAAGGTTTTTTCGAAAACAGGGTGTTTTCTCTTGGAGGGTGAGGGGGGGAGGTGAATCTAAACCCAATGGACTCTGGTTACCCCCGCGCTGGACACGCGGCCGTATTAAACGATCTACGTACGAAAATTCTGAGTTCGACGACGAATACGCGACGGCGATTTTGCCGAAACGTTCGCGTGTATCGTACGGAGCCATTCGAACGAAACGAACGTCACGATTTTGTATTCTTTATTCGAATCGTAAGTATCGCCGACTAGTTTTACTCTCAAAATATTTCCCCACCTTTGGCAATTGTCCACGTCACCGATCTCTCGCTACAACACTACTCAGCGTCCCTTCGTATACACACACACACACACACACACACACACACACACACACGTACGTAATCTTCACGTAACATCATACCACCTACGAAACACGCCTTCCTCTTTTTCCCCCTCATACCTATCACCCATACCATTTGTCCACTCTAATCGCTCGTCTTTTCTCCTCGAATGACACCCCCTATCCGTCTATTCACCATTTGCATTCCATCGGCCACTTGGGCGAGCGCCCTCGCCCTCGTTTTTTACTTCAACTTTTCCAGTCACTTCTCCGCTCGATCGTCTCAACCGTTATCGTCTTTTCCGTCACATCCCAAATACATAGACCGTACGACATATCGTAACAACAGCGATACGGCCGTTTATTCGCGTTATCCGCCCGCACATTATTCGCCATGTTCCCGAAAGCCGGAATTTCGAAAAAACGAAAAACGACTTTGCGCCGACGACATTTAAAACGTAAGTACTACGATATCGTTATTTTCTGTAATCACCTATATCCGAAAACGCTGAACGTTTCCTCTTCCCAAAACATAATAAAGCTTTTACGTTTCTTCGCCGACCCGTTAGACGTTTTATACGTAGGTATATAGTGTTTAACTTTTGTCGTTTCCTACGGCGGATATTATTTTCGCGGACAATTTTCGTCGGTATTTTTAAAAATTTTTGTTCGACGTTTTCTCGTCTTGCCAACACGGTAATGACCGGTCGTTTGGTTTAGAAAAAAAAAAATGATCACGAAATAATAGTAATTATACGTTCGACGTTCCCAGGACCGTATTAGCCGTAGGTCCATCGCGAAATCGTAAATGGTCGAACAGCGTCTGTAAATAACGAGCGAAAACCGCTGTCGGGTAATTACGTTTTCCCGCTCGTATTATTAATTATATCCCCGTACAGGAAACGAATTATAATTTACGTAACGTACCGCGTAATCGGTAACTGTGGTACGGTTTCGCGGACACCGAAAAATTCGTAACGGAGACGCGCGCTCGTTCGTACCCCAATTCGCCGGACAGTGACGGAATATTGTTGTACGGGAGGTACGCGAGGGCCGTACGACACGACTTAATACGTACGTTTGTTTCCCCGCCCGTTTCGAAATTCCGACACCGACGGATCATGATAGTTGCACGCTTAATTGGTACATCGTTAATGACTCCTAACCGTAACGAGAACTTCGACGGGTCCACCGTGCCGGTCTAATTGGATTTTTCTCTCGTAGCGCGTCGCTTATACGATATACTCGATCGCAGATGGGTGGCGCGGGGGGGAGGTTTACAGCGTCGTTCCGGTGTAAATCAATATCGCGTAGAACGTACGGTATATCATTTTTGCCGGTATATTATTAGCGCGAGGGAGCGACGCGAATGCGCTGCCTCCCTCCCCCTCCCATCCGCGTCATTTCGAAAAATGCCGGGCGGACGATCGGCGCGAGTTATCACTTTTGACGCGCGCAAACGTCTCCGCAAACACTCGTCCGTCGTGGGTTAGGCAACCGATCGCGGTACACGTAACAGCAATTTAGTAGTCGCCGTCGGGAAATTGAGTAACGTACGATGACGTCGATCATGTAAGACGATCGATTATGTATTCCCGAAACGTGGACGGTAGAATTCGGCGAAACCTTTGCCGCCGACGAGTTTCGCTGTTCTTAAAGGTTTCCTATTTGCTTACTGTAGATCGTCTTTGTTTTCTCCGCACAACACTTGTTCCCGAATTAACGGCGTTCCGCGAAACGGTTTAATCGAGAAAACGAAAGGCTTTCGATTTTCTCCGTATTAGCCGCGAGCAAATTTCGTAATTTTCCCTCCCGTTTACACCGAACCTTGGACCAACCCCCTCCCCTCCACACACAAATACACACACCGTCAGCATACGCGTTCCGTTTACGTGAAAACGTCACGTTTAATGAATAAATTATTTTATCGTAATTACTTTTGTGAGAAAATCGTCTAAATCGGTTATCCCGTAGCCGTAACTCTGCTCGGATTTATCGTAGTCCAATACATTCGAGTGCGCTTGGTCCCTTCTCTGCTTTTGAACGCGATCGTTGTACCTCCGTTCACGGTATTCGGCGGGTACGTTCGAATCGACCACGTACGATTTTCTGACGACAAAATTGACATTTTCGCTGAAACCGAACGTTTACGATGTATATTATTATACGTTTCGTTTAATATTGCCGGTGAATTTGACGAAGCGAAGGTGACTAATTTAGCCAAATCAATTAACTAAACCTACATAGTTAATCCCTCTTGCGCGATCTATTTACAATATTATATTTGAGAAGCCTTAATGCGGTCAAAGAGGCGAGTGATTTTCTCGTTATTCGTTTCTTTTATTTATGTATACTTTTATTCGTCGCCCATACTTTCTAAATAAACGCGCCCGTTTTTATAATAAATAAAAATTTAAAACGTTTAATAAATAGCTTTTTATATTATTACAATTTCGTAATATAAATATTTATTAACGATAGTCCTCCAATTTCTGTTTACCTCTCGTATATTGGTGCGCCTAATGTTATTAAATTTCGATTTGTTGATCGGGTTTTTTTACGTTCTAGTACACCCGCGCTGAAGACGACTGGGATCCGTACGTACACCGGGCGATTAACCGTGTAATGTTTTTGTACAAACGTCGTAAACATGCCGCGATTTATTTTAACGGTTCATAATTTCAGCAGGCACGGGCCGATTATTTGTGTTGTAATTTTGTACGAAAAATCGGATGGTCTAGTTTTAGTAAAATGGTTATTTCGTCTTATCGGAAAACCCGACGCGTGTTATTATTATTATCGACAACGTTTTAATAACAATTACTATACGACGAATGGATAAGTAATTATTACTTATTATCGTACCGGTATTTAGTAGACGTTTAATTAAATTTACACAGGAGCGTAATAATCGGGCGTATCCTTTACATTTTTCCGAAAAATACGTAACGACCGTCAAAGTACTAACAAATAAAACCGCGAAAACTATTAATATACGATTTATATTATTATATTTTGCATGCTTAACTTAGGTTCTCACTTTTCTTCAAACATACATTAGGTTTTATGAATACATTGTTTTTTTAAAATCTTTGTCAATTGGATCGGAAAAGTTTTTTTATTATGTTTCGAAACGTGTTTATATCGTTAATAACGGGCGTATATTTTTTGAAAAATTTGAGTTTTTGGTTTTTTCTGAAACGTTTTTTTTTTTATTAATATATATATTTATATTTTTAATATAATTTTTATCTAAAGGATAATATATCATAAACTGACCCAAGATATTTTAGGGTAAACACTTAATGATAATAAAAAAAAATACGTCGATAATTCGGACGATTTAAAGCGAAGATATTAGTATCGGGCTACAATTGTGACCCGCGCGACCATCAACGACCCTACGTAATATCGCGCGACTTACGATAGGTTAATTGTAGTGATCAAATAGTTTCAATCGACACCCGTGCTGTATTCGGAAAACTTACGCGCCGATTGTACGGTATAAACTCTATTTAAACACGCGTTTTCAGTGTATTAATAGAACGGCATTTGTTTCAAAACGCGCGGCGCTTACGACGGAAACGTCGCGACAAATAACTGTTTCGAAAATCGGCGATAATTACCGAGAAACGAAAACTTATCGTCAATGGTGTCGACGACGATTGTCGTCCATAATAGAGAAAAAGCGACGGGCGTTTCACAAAAAAAAAACCTATAGTGGATTGGCCAAAAGTCGCGCGGCCGCGAACGAAAATATAATCTCGAAAGAAGCGTCAGTTACGACGATAAAAATTCTGATTACCGGTACACGCGGACGCGCGCGTATTACCGTCTAAGTGTCCCGTACGGGGGTTTTTTTTTTTTAATAATTTCGAATAATACCGAGACGAACCCGTCAACCACGTACGTGTATAACGCGTATTGCGTCGCCCTGCCCGACAATTCGAAAACTGCGAGCGCCCGCGTCCCACTGTCACGTATTCGTCAACGATTATTCGTACCTACATCGACTTACGTTTCGTTAGGTTTCTGGTCGGTTTCTCGTCGAGGAGGGTTCTTTTTGTGTAGCACCCACGTTAACGTGTCGTCGTTTTTCTTCGCCAGCGACGAACTTCGAAGTCCCATCAGTTTTTCAACGCCCATCGGGGGGGGCGATCCTTCAATTCAGTTTAATTCCTGTACATAACATCTATATATATATATATATATATATACGTAAGATTAGCCGTGTTGTATATAAATTATTCGTATTGTGCGCGATACTACTAAACGGGAAAATATCGAGGTAGTTATAAAAACGCGTTACCGATAAATAGCAGCGTTCGATAAACGTCTGTCGAACGGTTTTCTTGTTCGCCGCCTGTTGTTCACCGAGCTCGTTACCAAAATGGAAAATCAAACCGGCATTGTGTGCACCGTCGACGATATAAATACCGGAGAATACGCACGAACAACGATTTCGTCGGAACGTCGCGAAATGAACGGGTCGCGACAAGAGCTCCACGTCGCCCGATCGTTCTCGGCCGGTCGGCGAAAAGCGTACTCGCGAGTATTTTCCTCCTCTTCCTCCCCCCTCCCTCATTCGGGGCCGAAACACTAATTTAGGAAGACGCGGTTGACGGACGTACGAAACGTTCGCCGCGAAACGGTACGATAATCATTCGGACACGGGAAAAACCGAGAAGAACAAACGGTCGCGAAGTCCGCGCGGCGGATCCTACCGAACGCGCGTGCCGAATACGCGACCAGAACCCAACTGGTCCCCGGTTATACTTGGCCGGCGAGCTCTGGTCTCCGGCACAGGACCGCGATGGTACGGAGATCGGGTTTGCTGGTCCGCCCGACATCGGCGGAGACGACCGACGACGGTATCGCACGCGCTCGACCGTATTATTATTTTTTTAATACGTAAAATGGTAAAAAAAAAAAAACGATAATAATAAAAAACGACGTATCCATCGCCGCGGATACTTAATTGTTTGGGGGCGTCTTTGGTCAGGCGCTGGCGCGCGCGCGCTCGACCGACCGTAGACGGCGGCGTGTTGTCCGTACGCGGAGAAGAGGCGTGACTTGACCCGTCGAGCTCTCCGCGGCGGCGTGCCCGGCCCCAGCTGACCGTGGGAACGTGTTAACTGACTCGAGTGCTCATACACGCGCGCGCGTTATACGTGAGTACGTTAAACAAAAATCCTCCAGGTCCGTGACGCGGGGTACGTATAAACGATGTCCGTCCTTCTGCGCAACTCCTCCTCCTCCTTATTCTCCTCGGATACGGGCGTTCGTTAATTATTACCGTAAACGGAGGAGAACCGTTTACGAGAAGAAGACGACGAAAAAAAAGAGAAAAACGGAAGTATTCGCCCTTTTTCGATTTCCGCCTCCCCTCTCCCCCACCGATCGCAAGTACTTTTCGTCGGCGTATCGAATTATTGCCCGGAGTGGACAAGTTCGGAAGAAAAGATTCCCCTCTAGCCGGGTAGGAAATTGAATCGGTGGACGCGCGACACCTTCACGGAGGAAAAGAGATCGAGCCGGTTAGGTTTACGTTTACGTTACGGACGGAGAAAAGAAAACGCGCCAGGGAGGTGCGCGTGACTTCGGCGCCAGACGTCGAATTCATCAACGGGCGCTCGCGTAATCCGTGTGTACGTACAGTCGGTGATCGTCACGGAAAGTCGAGGACGGTGAAGGATGCCCGTTCGAAGCGCGTTCGACGTAATTAGTAATAAACGAAAAAAGACGATCGCCCGTCGTCGGCAAACGCGTAATAAATAAATAACGGACGAACGCGGTACGTGCGCGAATAAATTTCGCGTGTCCCACACACGCGGTGTATCGTTATCGCGCCGCGCTCGATCGTCGAATAAAACCGGCCGCACACCAAAAGAGTGAAACTGCTTAAAGCGGACTTAGGCAGCTTTATTATGACTAATTAAAAATAGAACGCGCGTAATTCAGGGAAAACCCGCACACTATCACTTATCAAGTCATTGTCAAAACAAATCGTTTTTGCTCTTTAGTCAATTTTAGTCATGACTAATCGTGTTTTATAAAAATAGAACACGCTCTATTCCGTCAGTCAAAACAAAACAATTTTATCAGTCAAAAATAGTTGGATAACTGTACTCATTGTAAAACGGTCGTTCGTAATACAATTATTATATTTTAATACCGTTTTTATATTTTAATTAATATTTTTACGTAAATATATTTTTTTTATATATTGTACATTGTGTATCTATATGAAGGTAATTATAAACATATTAAATAAATCTTCATTATGTGTATATACATTATATATCCGCGCAATAATATACGAACAAATAATTAACGTACGTATTATTTTTAATTTTTCTGCTCAGACTTCAATATGACCGCTGAAAATATAGACATGGAAATACTTATAACATTTGTCCAACAAAGATCAATCATCTATGATTATAAAGATAAACTACATAGTAACCAAGATGTTCAGCTTGATATTCAGATGGTATCAGCTTTTCAAATTTCTTCAGAATTATATTCAAAATGTAATCAAATGTTTCCGAACTTACTCTCGTAAACTTTTTTAATTTTTAACTCGTCATTACGTAATTCGCGTAAAAAACGTTTAATTAAATTATTTGTCGTACGTTTTTTATTTAAAGGACGAACCCACGTTCTTTTTTGTTTTTCATTCTTTTCGATATCTAACAACAAAGACCACAAAATAGGGACAATAAATTCTTCTTCGTCGGAAGACATGTCGGTGACTAAATACGATAATACAGTTTCGCTTTTTTGGCGCGCGGTCGGCCTAAAACAAATTGTTTTTAGTTGACTAAAACGAAAATGACTAACGATGACTAACACAGTTTTGCTCTTTTGGTGTGCGGCCGGCTTAAGTGAGGCAAGAAGTACCGCTCTCTGGACGGATTGGGTTATGTTCGCGCGACGTCAACCAAATAACCGTTCCGCCGGAAACGCGGTCGTATTTCCTTTTGTTTAAACAAAAATGGTCCGCCACCCCGAAAACTAATTCGGCCGAAGTGCTGACGTACCGTCCGATACGTAGGGTGGCGGGCCGATCGAAGCCGTTAGGGGACCGTCGGCCACACGTTAAAAATCTCCGGAATCGCGATTTCCGTGGCATACGTGTGTTCACGCACCGTCAACTCTCGGCGTCGTGTTAACAATTGTACGCGCGCGGGGACGTCGGAACGTTTTAATCGTAATCCGTTGGACGGGCGACGACCGAAATGGGGTTTGGAAAACACGTCGCCGTTAATGGAGATACTAATCGACTTACGCCATAATATACGCTGGCGGGATACAAATCGATACGTACGGCACGAAAAACGTGCAGCCGGGGACGCTTGAATTACAACGTGCCGGTAATATAACATCATATTATGTGTTCGCGTCGCGTTCGGAGACGGGTCTCCCTCCCGCTTGCCTCGTTCGCCGTCGTAAACGCGAGAGATCGCCGCGGCGCGTGTTCAATA
Source organism: Geopemphigus sp. TES_GeoC_2020 (assembly GCA_025469175.1). Lineage (NCBI taxonomy): Eukaryota > Metazoa > Arthropoda > Insecta > Hemiptera > Aphididae > Geopemphigus > Geopemphigus sp. TES_GeoC_2020. The sequence continues at coordinate 5,432 of JAIPRN010004090.1, read as the reverse complement.
TTACGGCGAACCGTGAAATTTCGTATTTTTTTTTTTAACACGAGCGTCGTCTGGGTAGTGTAATGTTGTTGTCTAACCGAAGGAAATTTGGGCGTAGTTTCAACGACGGTTAGGTGTGTGTGTGTGTGTGCGATGGCGTACTAACTGGGGAGGGGGCGATAATTTTTAGGAAAAATTTCTTACGAGACGTATATTTTTACTCGATAATAACGAAAAAATAAAATATTTTTAAATTTCAATACACGTTATAATATAACGTGTTCGTTAAAAATGGATAATTTATTAAAAGTTTATAACGTGTCTTGTTTCGTTAGGGTCATCCGATTTATTTATTTAAAAATTAACCCTCCCCCCCGAAATTCGGGTCTAAGTACGCTACTGTGTGTGTGTGTGTGTGTGTGTGTGTGTGTGTGTGTGTGTGAGAGAAAGAGCGAAAAATTCGCAAAAATTGACTCACGTTTGGACACGAAGGGCTGTGGTGATGAAGGAATCATCTCTTTCAACTACTATACACTTTACCGAAATTCCAATTACCATAAATTACGTCGGGCCGGACACGCGATTGCCGTTACAAAGGGCTCTCTCGGTGTTTTCGTGTTTCCGTTACGAATTCTCATCGTACGGAATAAGTCAACGGCGTTCGTTACGCATAGCTGCGGTTTTTGGACAATTTCGGCGGCCCGCCGTGTACGCGAAACCGTCGGCCCGTTGCTGCTCCAGCGCCGACGGCAACGCGACGGAAATTCCGCGCAAAGTCGCTTTTGGTATGTACGAAATCGTGTTTGGAAATGTCGAGAATATGACGCGCGCGCATATTACGCACGTTCACGAGCGCGATACGACACGCTACTGCGGTCAGTCACGAAAGCGTTACCGCGCCATTACCTTAGGCTTTGAACGTTTACGGCCGGTCCGAGGCGAGGGTCGTTCCGACGAATAAATTACCTTTAAACACGAACTACGAGCGACGGCGGGCTAATTAAACATTCCGAATCGTCCGGCCCGTTCGACTGGAAACGTTGATCCGTAACGGCGGCGGATTGTGCCCGGGGAGGCGTACGCAATTATCGCAAAAGTTTCGACAATTTCGCGCCGTCGCTCGGAATACGATCGTAGTCTGAACACGACAAGCACGCTGTTTTGGTCGGAACACCGACTTCGATTTCGAGTAACGTTCCCGAAAACGACGCCGATTCTTTCACACGCCCGGGTCGGTAACGTCCGTCCCCCTTAGGAGTAAAATCAAAATGAAAAAACCGACGGAACGACGAACGTGTGACCGGTGCGGCGAACGAATCGCGTATTCTACGGGGAACGCAACGTCTACGATATAGTTCGTTTCGAATTGTTTAATAATCTCGACGTTCGACGTACCGGCCGATAAACTACGTACGGCAGCAGCCGTGTAACACGGTAAACACGTCGTGTAATGTCCCGGCAATCGGAGAATTACAAATGTCGCCGACGAACGATACCGATCAACGCGTGTACGAGCGTTGAGTCGTTTTCGAGCGACCGTGACGTCCGCAAAACGCGCCGGTACGCGTAATTTTTTCGTTTAAAGCGCCCGAGACTTCTCGGCGTTTCGACTCGGAGTGCTACATAGTACGCGCATACGACGCGGACACTTGTACAATTTGGCGTGTCGCGCGCTAGTTATTCGTCGCGTTGTTCATTACGATTGTTTCGTCCAAGTTCGCGACAACGTGGCATACGCAACCGGCACTCGACACCGGCGCGTTCGTAACGAAAAAACCGAAACGGATCCGTCGAATTTTCGCGTTGTTCTTTGTAACCGGTGCTTATTCGCGCGAGTAAACACCGTCGGCGTACGTTAATATCGTCGGCGTTTCCCGAACGCCTAAACGAAATCGAAAACCGAACACGTTCTTCGTACACGGTAGAGAATCGTATAAGCGATGATACCCCAAATATCGACGGACAATCGAATGAATTCGGGCGGGAAATTTCGAAAAGGAAAACACGTTCCCCACACGGCGCCCGGCGAGACGAGCAATCGGAATATCGGAATGTCGTCACGGGGGAATTCGTGGACGCGTTTACGGGCACACGGCCGCGAAGTTTTCCGCCGCTCATTTCCGACGGCCAAACGTCCGACGTTCGAGGCAGGGGGAGCAAAATAATGGCGCCGTCTCGGGCCGGTACAAAATGCACGGCGCGAATACGGTCGGGACAGAGTTAACGCGACGGTTTCGTCGAAAAACCGATCGGAAATTACGGACGGGAAAAGTGTCGCGGACTCGCGCGCAATAGTTTACGCGAAACGTCTGGACTTCTGTTATTAAATCTCTGGACGGAATGGCCCGGTGACGGCGCCCCGGGGAAAATCGGCCGAATAGCGGAAAACGTCGACGAATAAAAACGATAGTGTTTCCTATTCGTTTACGGCACGCGATTTTCCCGCTCGCAAAGCCCGCGGTACGTTTATGCGCGCGTAAGAACGACGAAACGAATCACCGTTAGAAAACGATACGACCGTTCCCGGTACGTTCGAAACAATTTCGTAACCCGATTCTATCTCGCAGTCTACAGGGACCATTCGTCGGTATACGGCGTGTTTATGAACGCCACCTCCGATATTTGAATACCACGACGATCATGCCGTTCGGTTTCGTTTGAAAATCGATTTACGGGCGTTCGCGCCGGAAATACACGCGCCCGTTTCGGAGTTCGTTTATTTTTCTCTAGTTATCTCGTCGCGCTCGATAACGACGCCGTTAGTTCGTATCGGCATCAGGAGACTACCAACAACGCTACGACGAACCACGTTTACCGGGCGGCTTCTAAACCATAAAAAAAAAACCGACGGTCAACCCGTTCGTTCGCCGTAAACACACTCGCGCCACGCCCAACGCGTACGTGTTTATTTGTCGTTATCGCGTTTCCGTGTCCTCGGCGGATACTAAAAATAACGACGGCTCTCTCGGTTGTTTTACGATTCGACTATTGTCGTCGAGTTACGACGGAATGGCGGTGCCATCGGGTGTGGGAATCGCGACGAGTATTTTTTTCGATACGGTTTACAATCGGCGCGCGACGTTGTTTTGTTTTGTCGGCCAAATTTGCAAAATATACGACATAGTCGTCGTGACGTATAGACCAGCCATTTGCCCGTTGCTCGGCACGGCCGTTAAACGTTTTAGAATTTTCAAAAAATCGAATTTTAAACGTTCGTTTGGTTTTATTCGCCCTCGGTTTTCGATAAGCCGGTTACTCCAGTCGGCTTTCCGTTTCTGCGAGCGACACTCTTGACCATTTCTGAAACGTTCGAACACGCGGCCGTTTTCCTTAACGCTTCGCCGCTACGAACGATACTCGGACATTTGGAGACTTCAAAACGAAACTTGACGAGTGCCTAAACTCCGTTTTCTGAACGACTTAACTCACGCACGGATTCCGCGACTTTTCGACTCGTCAAGTATTATTTTTTTTTTTTATTAAAAGTATCCACCGTTTGTCGGTAACAGCGGCGCACGGTTCCGAAAACCGATTGGGTATGAAGTTCACCCGACTTCCCGACCTTTTTCGTCGCCGTTAACAGGACACGCCTGTAACGATATGCGTGCGTATTATAATTTAGTTTAGTTTATATAAAGAAAAATACTATTAAGAAAAATAATATTGTAAAATTTATTAATAAAACAAACTGCCCCTCGACCTTCACGGAGTTCCGACTATGCTGAAAGAATTCTACAGAAAACACGTTCGAAAGTAATAAGTACCAATAATAAATATACACGAAGAATGACGATACTAAGGGTTGGTTACCATCTAACGGTAAATCGAATGACCGCCTGCGGTACAATTAAAAAAGGGACGACATCGGACACTCTTATAAACATATTAGTTTATAAAGAACGACGAATACCGAGAAACCGGAGAAATTATATAGGTTACACTGTTATGAAGACGGTAGATACACATAAAGAATGCCGACCGTAAGGGTCAATAACGCCAGATCAGCCGCGACACAAAGGGAGGAAATCAAACACATTCACATATCACAAGAAACTAAACAAATTCCAAAGAAAACATGTTCGAAAGTAATAAATAAATATAGACGAAGAATGACGACCCTAAGGGTTGGTGACTATCTAACCGCCTGCGGCACAATTAAAAAAGAGACAAGGTTACAATCAACAACATCAGATGTGCCGATTTCTATGGAGACGTGACCCCTCGAAGCTTATATAATCCGAACATTACGCCTCTCACCCAGCAGTCAGGTCAGGCCAGGCCCAGCAGTCAGGCCAGGGAGAGCAGTCGGCACGGGCTGCCGGACAAGCAGTGATGAGTCTCTCGTCTACTTGTGCGTTAAAGAGGAGTCTCCCTGGTGGAGGAGTCTCTCGTCGAACAGAGTAGAGGAGATTATCGTCGGCGCAAGTTCTGACGGCGTTCCAGCTAAGAGCCTTTAGCATCATTCAAGAAGTCGGTATTCTAGAGGACGAGTCCAGTTATTCAAAACACTCGCGTTTTTATTTCAATATTTGTCGGTGAATTCGTGGAACGAAGGCTCAGCTGGGCAAGAGAACACCATTCTGTTCGTTTTGTCCTCACTCTTAATTACGTTCGAATATTGTGATTATATTCGTCTTTACGACACTTTTCTACTACGTCCCTGAATAGTTCTCACGACCTTGAGATAAATAACTGTAATAACTCGATAAAACTTTCCCCTGCTCACCTATTTCCACGTTCCTCTCCCCATATTTTCCCCCTAGCTCTCCCTTACCGAACTTATTATTTCTCGATTTCCTTTATTCTTATTTTGATTTAATTTCGTTGTTTTTTGAGTTATTACACGCCCGTCCCGTACGTCGGCGAAACGACGCCGGTGGAATTGTACGATCAGATGGCTGGCCGCGTGTGCGGTTTCGAAAATTACGAATATGCGGGCGCGCGTCTGCGGACTACGGCCGAACTACAACCAATAACGAAAGACGCGTTTTTTTACCGCTACACCGTCACAGCGTCCTCTCTTCACACGTCCGCTAGGTTAAACGAAACAAATCCGGCGGCCGGTGGGTGTCCCGCGTTATTCGCTGTACAAACACTACGGTCGGTAAGTATACAGAAAAAGCCGGAGCGGTTTTTAAGTTCAATAAATCGTTTATTTAAAATTAATATATCTGCTCACATTAACATAACAATGCTTAAATTGTAGTGTGTCGACTACTGTTACATATCTACGTTTAAAATCTAATTAAATAATTTGTCGTTTCGGTGAAATAATTAAAATGATACCCACGAGTCACCCCGACGTATCGACGTAATCGGCCCGACGTAAACCGCACGTGTGTGTGTAGACAGACACGCGCACGACGACGTATACGTCGAAAAAGTACATCGAGAACGCGTGTCGTTTACGTAGTTTAATATGGCGCGTCTAAAGACGAACATATATATATATA
>JAIPRN010004089.1:0-17093 GCA_025469175.1 Geopemphigus sp. TES_GeoC_2020 | reverse complement strand
CCCCCGACGCTTTATTGTTTTTTTTTTCCAAAAATTTCCCGAATATCGGCCGAACGAAAAAAAAAAAAAACAGAAACGGAGCCCGAAAATTACGGTTCGTTTAACGGTTACGTCGATCGCGCCCAGTCCAGTTGTCCGGTAATTATTGGTCGATTCGGCGAGAGGTACGCGTCGACGAAATCCAGTTCGGTTTATGTCCGTCCGGAATTTTCGTTCGTCTCGCTTCGGAACCAATTTCCGGCGTACGTCCGACCAACGAAACCGTAATTAGCCCAGGCGGTAAATACGTCTTCCCGGTCGCGACGGCTAAAATATATTTACGTTTACCCGATGTCGACGGTTCCGGCACCCGAACACATACCGGAGACTTTGGAAGGGACACGCCTAATTTCTCGGCGAAAGTATCGTTTGTTCGGGCGAACATTTGGGTTACCCGTCGATTACGACGTCGGTAACGCACAGACCGTCCTCCAAACGAACGACAAATACGCGAAATATCGATACTTCGTCGTTCGCGTACGACGTACACGGTACATTAATATTCCGTAGAATTGTTTGTACGTAAATACGCGGCCGAGTCGACCGCTTGATCGGAGATGTGATTAGTATTTTGTCTCGTAATAGCGCTCGTCACGTTACCGTGAACGGCGATTCTGAGTGGAACTACGTTTGACGAGTTTCGAGAGTTACGGACCTTCGATACGAAAATGGTCCGGAAACGTCCATAACGCCGTATTTTGTTCATTTTTTCCGGAATATTGTCCGCGACGTTCCCTACACCTCCGAGAAAACGGCGAAACGTGACGAACGGCAACTAGACGCGGCGATTCGCTACTATTACGTAACGGACGCGCGAAGACCTAGCGGGTTTTCTGTTTTGTACACGAATCATCGTCTCGTGCTAAAAATCAAACGAAAGATCAGAGCGTACGCTTACGCGCGACAAAACGAAAACGCGTGGTCTTCGCGCGTGGTACGTACGGTACGGGGGAATTTCGCCGGGCGGCGAGTTAATGAAATTTCCTTTGGTCGACCGCGGTACGGTGGAGTCACTGGGAAGGGGTGGGAGGGGGACACGGTCACGGTAAAACTTTGACGTGCGCGAAACCTTTGTACAATTTGTCGTCGACTGGACGGCGCACAAAGGACGAACGCAAAGGTGAAAGGAAAACACGCGTAGAACGGATCGGGAAACACGCGTGTACACGAGAACACCGCGCCGTTTAAGAAGGACGCGCCGTCATTTTCGGGCGGCTCGTTGAACACAATCGTCGGCTAACGTTTAAATTTATAATCGCGCGTCGTTTCGGCCGGTGGCCAAAATGACGAAAATCCGAAAATCGGCCGTCCATTACGCGAATGGTAACTTTACACGCGTCACGTACGTCCGTCGAGAGCAAACCCTGACGATGGGACGCGCACCTGTACATATACACACGCACACAAATCACACGGCCGACGCACTGAACGGCGCGCGAAAATGTATCCCGACAAATAAAAACGCGTTTTCCGAAAAATAAAAAAACCGTACGTACGTTCGGATTTCGAGTATTAAACGCGGAACGAGCTCGCGTTTGGCACGCGATCGGTGTGTACTACGTACGCAACGTGTCCGCGTCCCGTTCGGTTGGTTAACCGTGTCGGGTTCGATTGTTAGTAAACGACGTCTACGTTCGTTCGCGGAACGTCGTTTAGAATGGCGAATGCGTTCGTAAACATCCGACCGGTCGTTCTCGCCTTAGCGGCGCCGTGCCGTCTATTCTCCGTGTCGTTGCTTTATTCGACGAAGGAAACCGACGGCTATGGAAAACGGTCGGTTGATTTTGAAAAACCGCGAATGACGAACAATAATACCGGTTGACCCACTGACCAAACGGTGCATACTCTATTACGGTTTAGGGTAGAGCGTACGTACAAATACCTCGTAGTTATTTGACGAATTTGAACGAGATCGGTTATATTCGCGTTTACGGAATTCGCGTTCGAAATGAACGCGATACGGTTTACAAACACGGTCGTCGAAATTTCCGATCGCGGTACCGACGAACTAACGACGAACCGCGAGTTTTCGCCATATACTCGAACGTAATAAGTACGGCGTGTTTGTCTCACAACTCGCGTATAAGTTGTCGAAGTTTAATTGTGCTCGGTAATATTCCATTCGTTTTACGCTCGAGTTCCTTTCATATTTAAATACGCTAGCGCGTTCGATCTCCGACTTAAGGGTTACGTACTTACGAATATTGGAAAGGAAAACTTTCCCGGGAATTATTCAAATACGGTTATTAAAAAGAAACGAACGAACTCATAACGCGCGTTTATTCTTTTATCGTTAATTTGTTTCTTTTTCGTTCATTATCGAGTGAAAGTGATTTTAGTTTTATAATTTTGTTACGGGCTCTTCGTAATAATGACCGTACTAGAAATTCACGTCATTCTCGTTCTAATTTTAACGACGCTCCAGGAGTGGTCGTAGTGTTGTACATGGGACAAGTTTTAGAGAGACAGTGAGAGAGAGAAAGAGAGAGCTGGGGAGTCGCGGGAATTGATTTATTACGCTATACGTCTATGCCTTATATAATATATACAATACTACACTATAAAGGTCGATAATGGTAATCTGTTGAAAGGTAAGTACAAAACGGGACGGAGCTAAGTTTTTACTTGGGCGGCGGTTTGAATTCGTAACGCGCGTGCGCCGAACTATATATTTTACGGGACGATATATATAAAACCGATCAGACAACTGCAGTCACGTGTAATCCGATATACGGCCGAAAAAAATGATCGAAACAAAAAAACGAATTCGCTACAAACAACCCGAAAGCGTAAATATAATTTTATCAGCAATTCAGGTGTACGCGACAATATTAATCGTATAAGCCGCGCGTGATACGTTGGACCGTTAAAAACTAACCATCGTTCGTTTATTTTTAGCGAGCGGGTAAAGTGTTTTCGCATTTAGGAACGATTATTGTTCGACGAAGTACGAGTTGAAAACCCAACGGCCGTCGTCGGATCGACCGGCCGACGGACGATTTTCGAATTTCTTTTCACGGGTCCGAGCGCCGTCGAAAAACGCCACGCGAAACGTGCCGCGTATTCGAACCGGACGTGTCAACGGCGGCTAAATCAACCGGTCGATTTCGGACTTTTCGGCGATCTTTTCGCGCGCTTTACGGAACTCCCGGGGAGGGGGGGAAATCGGCCGCGGGTAGTTTCGATTTTGTTCTCGGTCACGTACGCGTCGTAACGCGCGCCGACAGCGTTGCGCCTCCTGTACACGGACAAAATAATAATAACGAGTAGTACGACAAAAAAATACGTCGCCGTAAAACCAATAACGTTTTTTGGTAGGGAATTTCAAAAAAATTTACAAACTCCCGATCGTTAATGTATATATATATGTGTGTGTGTGTGTGTGTGTGTGTGTATAGCGGCCATAGTTACGAGAGTTAACCGGAAAAACAAACGAACTTGTTACATTAAAAAAGTTATTATTAACTTTTTAACTCGTTAATGGACGCGGCCGTTGCGGAAAGCACGTAAAAGCGCGACGTCTACGTATTATATATATATATATATATACATAAAAATATTCGTTGATCCGTGACGTTCCGGTCTGTGGGGGAAGGGTGGACAAATGTACTACAGTCGGGCGGTGTTGAAAAAAGAAAATGAAAAAAAAAAAAAACAAAAATGGCGCGAACCGTTCGTCGGCCGAACGTTTAAAAACTATTCCGCCGCGCTTTTTTGAATGCTCGGTCGCGCAGGCGCGCCGTTGTTCGGCCCGATGATGGTTATATTGCGACGTGTGCGCTAACTCTCGGCCGCCGCCGTCGTCGCCGCGCGCGCCCGATAAACGACGTACATTAGTCACCGCCGTTATGAAAATCTATTTGGACGACCGCGGACCGTAAAACGGTTCGTTTTGCCGAAAAGGAAAACCGTAAAACGCGCCCCGTTCGGGCCATTCCGTTGGACGACTTACGGGGTAATGCCGCTGTACGATATGGACGATTTGCGATCGAAATTTTTTCGTTCCCGAAAACGATAAGCGAAACAAAACAAAAAAAACCCGCGTACAATAACGCCCGTACGCGTTTTGCCGAATCGTCAGCGTCGTTGTCGCCGACAAAGTACGATTGTTGTTTTTTTTGTATTTAACGGTTTTAGACCGATTTCGTAAGAACGTCGACCGAAACATGTACGGAACAATATTCGGCCAATTCAATCGCCCTGTAGAGCCCGGGCCGGTTCGAAGGCCGAAAAATAAAAAACGAAATTTTCCGTCCGGATTTTATACCGATCGACGACGGAAATCGTTCGCGATTGAACCGTACACCGATGACGGATCGGGCCCCGAGCCAAATCGAGGCGATCGAGCTAGTCGAACATTCGGACAATCTTCTTATATAAAACGGCCGGAACGTCTCGAATTTCTGGTACGAAGTTTCCGATAGAAAAACTGTCCTTTTGCCGGTAGGGCTTATTTTCGAGCCGGCCAAATTCGAAGTAACCCACGCGTCGTCTCATAAGCGCGGTCGGTAACACGCGCGAGAAGGTGAACGAGATTGGAACCCAAAGCGGGCGAACACCCAAAAAAACCGTTTTAAAACACTACGTAATGGCGTATTTAAGCGTTTTTCGGCGCCCACGTACGCGCTCGTATTTCATCGTTTTTTCTCCCGCGTAAAGTCCCAAATCATGGTTACAACGTTAACGACCGCCGTCTAAGCGCGCGCCGTTCCCTACGACAGCGTAAAACTATACTTAAACGGTAATCACTTACGCCGCGCGTAATGGGGACCGTTTGGCCGCTTCTGCCGTCGTTCGCCGAACTTCCTTCGACCAAAACCTATTGGAAACGATCCGTACCGGTCGCCCATACGCGATTGACGTTTTAACGGCTCCGGTCGAACATTTCCCTCGCGCCGACGTCCACTTGACGGGACGCCGTACCGATTAATGATCGGTTTCGTTCGACTTAAACGTGACGTTCGGTCGAGACGACGCCGGCGAGGGTCCGCCACACTTAAGTCGCGGCCGAAAGGAAAACGGTAGTCATTTTCGGGGAGGTGATCGAAATTTGGACGATTTCGTGTACGAACAGTTTTTGGCGCGTACACGAAAAACGCGAAAGTCGTCGTCGGCCACGGACCAGCCGACACGCGTTCGCGACGCCGACGACCGTTTTTTTTTGCGGGAAAAAACCAAATTATATATTAACCGAAATAAACCCCGGTAGGTACGGTGGGACAGTTACGTACGTTTGGGATGGGGGGGGACGGGTACGTACCTTTGACGAGGGTGAGAATGCCGACGGGCATGACGAGCACGGCGACCATGAGGTCGGTGACGGCCAACGACATGAGGAAATAGTTGGTGACATTCTGTAGACGGCGTTCCCACGTGATGGCCAAACAGACGAGTATGTTACCGGCGGCGGTGGCCAGCACCAGGAACACAGCCAGCAGGGCCCACCACCAGTAGCCGCCGTCCAAAGGGACGTCCCCGCCACTGCCGCCGCCACTACTGCCACCACCGACACCGCCACCGCCGCCGCCGCCGCCGCCACCGCCAACGACGACGACGGTGACGTTCGGTCGGCCGGCGGGCGGCGTGGACGCCGCCGGCCACGACGTCCGATTCAGCAACGACGACGGCGACGACGTCGGTTCGGCGGTGTCGTTGCCGATCAGCGCGTGGCCAGCGCCGGCACCGCGGCCGTCACCGTTACCGCCACCGCCACCGCCGCCGCCTCCGCTACTAACGTACACCGTGCGGGACGCGCGACGACTTTCGCGGCAACCGTCGGCGGCCTACGGTCACGCGCGCCGCCGGTCCATGGGCGACGGTGTCTCTCGGAACGACCGGGCGGGCGCGCCCGTTCACCTGTCAACAACAACGACGACAAAATATATTACAACGTCGTAGCGCGTCCGAGATGGTCGCGGCACAAAATCGGCTACCGAAACGTCCGTTTACAGTTCAGTCGCCATTGTCACGTTCTCGGTTTGCCGTAGACCAATAACGAACGGTTTCCGGAACATTCGAACCCACGGATCCGATCGGTTTCGGGTTTTTGAATCTGTCATTCGGTCAAGGCGACCGTACGATTCGGGAGGGTTTCCGAAAAAAAAATATCGAAGCGACTCGGAGAACCGCCGTGTGAATTTCGTTTCCCGACGAAATAATCGTTTTCCGCCCGACCACAATCGGTACGTTCCCGTTTTTCGGTGTACCGTCCTACGTTCCATTTGTCAATCGTTTTACCGCGTCGTTTTCCTACGACGCGTACGCACCTGGTCGGCGAGAGCACCACACCGTACGCGGAGGCAACAATCGAAAATGTGCGCGCGCGTGTTTCCGTCACCTGCGAGCGCCGCGGCACTCCGCAATTATCGTTACGTAGGTAACCGGCGTACACACGCCACCCCGGTCGCGGTCCAACGGGCAAACGTTACCGTCGTAACAAATGGGTTACCGGGTAATGTCGGGAAAACGTCGTTGGTAAACCCCCGAAAAAAAAAAAGAAAAACGCTCCGCGATTTGAAACCGTACCGCCGAGCCGTGGGTTTTTCGAGGCGAGACCGAGCGCGTGTTTTCGACCGTATTCCTCTAACCACCCGCGCCGGTTTTACGAATCGTTTTAGCGGTACGCGCGTGCTCGCCCAATGTTGTCGTCTCGTCGATTGATGACGGCGCGTACGTCGTTAATATCGAATAAATACGTACGGCACGTACGCCGGAACAACGCGAGTGTTTACTCGAAAACCACAGCCGGCGTGTGCGTATATATACACCGCGTCCCGTTGAGATATCCGACGCGGATAGTTGTCGCTATACGTTTTTCGTACGTATTATATTATATTTATGTACGATTACCGCGACACCGGGCTACGATTAGTACGTACGGACGATTCGAAACGATTTTAATTTCACTTCCGTCGGAACGATTTTCGATTTTTTTTTTTTTGGTCCGTCGAATAAACGAGCGCTATTAATAGCGGCGCCTGACACGCGTGTCCGCCTGTAACCGGCGCGTTTCTCTCTCGTAAAATCGCCGGTTTTCAATAATCGAATAATATATTCGCGATCGTTCGAACGGAACCCGCGAAATAATCGTCTAGAACACGCGATATGTAAGTTTTCTTCCGATACTCGTATTACGAATAACGTAAAAGAACGCGGAGCTCGTCGCCGTTTCCGGATATATTTTCGAAACGGCCGACTGTGAACCGCCCGGACGGCCACCGAAACTACCGAGCGGCCTATGGTGGAGGGGACGAGACGAAACGAACGTCGGCCGGCATAATTAACGACAAATTCGTTTCGAATCGAAAATTTAACGCGCGTTTATTACGGCGATCGTTAGCGAGACGTCGGCGGGTTACTAATGTTGTAATCGGCGCACCGCGGGCGGCAGGTGATATGTTCGAGCGAAACAAATACGGGCGTCGATACGAATAAAAACGTCCGTTTCGGCGCTACTACTACCGCCGCTGACGATACGACCAACCAAAAACCTATTTACGTAGGGAGCAATCGGTTAACGTTATCTGTTTTTACGGTTAACGTTATTTTAACACGCCACTAAAACGCAAAACGTAACGACTTGCGCTGTATATAGCCCCGTAACCGTTCGCCGTTTGTTTTTTTAATTAACCAGCGGTCGCGTTCCCGGTGGCGGTGGCAAACTACAACGGCGGCGCCCCGGAACACGCGACTATTGATCGCGAGATCAGCGGCGATATTCCGCGTAATGTTCACGTCCGTTTCGCTTCGCGGTTACCGCGACGGGACTTTCGTGATCGGATTCCACCAGCGCAATAATACTCGCGTTTCGTCCGTTCGGGTATTTTCTTCGACCGTCCGCGGTCGTCAAATTTCCGAATCTAAAACGCCGCGCGGGAATGCGCGCCAAAGTATTTTGTCCACGCCCGGCGAATTAATGAAACCGCGTCGACAAATCGAACTAAATAGCGGACGACCGTTCGTAATTCCGTTAAATTCTCGGTCGGTCTACCCGACAAACGAATTACGCTGAATCGAATATTCGATTCATTTATTATTAAATTTACGTTAAACGGATATTGTTTACGTTGAAAATTTAAAAAAAAAAAAATCTTCGGACATGGCCGAAGAACCTACGTTTACGATCTATCTAGCGATTAGGTTTTCTAGAAACGAATTTTTCGCGACGATTTTCAAACGAAAATTAAACGGTGTCGAACGGGCCGCGTCATTTTTAAACGAAACGATTGTACGAATTCGACAAATTCACTAGGCGAATTATTGACCTTATTGACGAAAATTCGAACGAAATGATCGAGAAAAATCCGTTACTGTTTGGCGTATAGACGACAATTAAATCGAATCCGGCGGGCGACGTTCATTGTTTCAACGTCGATTTCGTTACGTCGCGATTATTTCGAATCGTTTTTTTTTTTTTGATTTTTGGTCACTGTCTCCAACGACGCGCGCGAGATCATTCGGTACATTAAAAGACGCGAAAACACGGCTTCGTCCAATTATGGTTGAATGTCGTGTACGCGGTGTTTGAGAACGGCGAACGCGCCGCACTCGTCGCGTGTGGTCGATGTGGTGGAATTTTACGACGATTTTACGATTTCGTTTAGTACGTAAGGTTTTCACGCGAAGTAGAAAAATGCGCCGAGAAAATTCGAAAAACGATTTTAAACAGGGAATAAAAAAAAACTCTTCGTTCGTCGGAGCGTATTAAAAATTATTTTTCGCTTCGTCGTTTCCATAAACGTTAGCGGAATAGGCCGTGCGAAACGTTAGTTAAAAAAAAACCGTCGACAATGGGGCGCGGGGGGGAATCGATATTTCGACAAAACGGTCGCGTAAACGCCTTTAATCGACGCTAAATAATCTGACGACTCCGTCGGGTCTTAAGCGATAATAAGCGCGCGTCGTCGGGCCATCCTTTGCCGGATGTCGGATTAACGAAGACGATATTCGCTTGAAACGACGCCGCAGTGTATGTCGATATAGTTCGGGCGATTTTACGGCGCGTACAATCAAACAAATAGTGGGAGGACGGCCGACAATCGGCACGGTCTACAGTTTCGTCCGCGGGATAACGTTTCGAAACGCCGACGGGCGTTTATATTTTTGTTTCGCGAACCGATCGATCGAAAAAACGCGACGAATTATTGAAATTTCGTATTCCGCGTACGTAATTATTTTCGACTCGGTAATGGATATTTACGTTTTATACGTTTTCGTAAACGTTACACGGACGTCGAACAGCCGCGTTGCTGGAATTAAAAGGTACGTTTTGACGTCCGAACAATCTTTCGACTCCGCTCTTTCACACGGGTCGGGTGAATTAAAATCGTTTTTATTAGCGCGCACGGCACCGACGAGTCACCCCCACTACGGGCGTAACGTCGCCGAGCCAATTATGATGCCGGGCGTTCCGTAATTACGAAAACGATTTTCACGAAGTCGACGTTTGAATTGTTATTACCGCGAGACAATTCCTAAACAACACGCCGTCAATTATAGTAACCAACACACGCCTACGTGTCAAGGGCACGCCGGTTATTGGTTTTACGTACGTATCGCGATATACGGTTTTGTATTGTTTTCGGTAAAACAATCGTCGGATCGATCGATAGTAACGTACTTTTCGTCAGTAGCGAATCGAACGGTAGGACAAAACTTAATTGCGGTCGTCTTCGATGGAAAACAAATACGAAGCAAAATTAACGTTCGTAATACGAACGTACGTTATTATTACAATTACGAAGGATAAAAAGAAATTCGGAAATGTATTTACACACTCGAACGTTTCGATTCTCGCGTCGAATCATCGTTATTAGTCGAAAAGAAGGCGCGCATAACCCCCACATACAAAGAACATCTACGTAAAAAACACGCAAATTCCAAATGTCTACGCGGAAATGTCCGATTCTCGGCGGCCCGCAAATTACGAAAACCGTACGCGAAATATACGCGTTTTAACGTCGACAAATCAACGTACACACACGCGGAAACAACGTGACGAAACGTTACGTTACGTCGGAACGGGTCGGGGAGTTGAGCGACATTTCGGGCGGTATCCAACGGATAAAATTGTCGTTTTAAACGATTTAGGAGATTTTATATTTCGAACCTATACGATTGCGTCGATTACCCGCTCGAGGCCAACGCAGCGCAACAGTAAACCGAACGGACCGAATTACTTTTGTAAATTGTTCGCGAAATTGATCGCGCGCCACGGAAATCCGCTAATCTTAACACGTACCGTGCCGGAAAATAACGCGACGCGGCGTATTACATAGCGCGTACGTGTTTCGGCGGCGCTACGATTATAGATGGCCCGTTCCGATGGCCCGTTTTTTCTTTTTTATCGAAATATAAAACCTTTCACGCAAATTACAAAAGTATACAAACTGATAGCCTCGCGAATTGATCATAATCATTATTGGTTCTCCATTAAGGACGATGAAAAACTAGGTGGGGTTGGGGAACCCGTCAAACACCGTGGCGTTCTGTGGCGGGACGGAGGGGGAGGGATGTTGTCCCAACGCGTAAAACACGGCGGCAATAATATATATAACGACGCGCAGGTCGCGTAACCGAAAGTCGTCGAAAACCGACACGCGAAAAGGAACGAAGGACGGAAATCGGCAACGGATTACGTGGAGAAATCGGCCTCGCCCGCGTCGACGAGTATTCGCATCGTCGCGCCGAACGCGACGCGCAATAAGAAATCAAACGGAGAGTCGACGACGGGATCGCTTTGTAAGTCGCAGGGCCGAATACGTACGGTGTTTCGTCGAGACGCCCACCCTGGTCGGGAATATTTTCCCGTCCCTTCCTAGCCTGTCGGTCCACTAGAAACCGTAGAAATAAAACGTAAATCGTAATTTTAAAAGACGGCCGACGATCCTTCCCGAACGTACTATACGAACGCGACAAAGCCGTCGGAGGCTGCCCGTCATTTTCGCCGTGCGTAAAATTTGAACCGCCTTTACGTATAATACGACGCGATGACGATAATAGTAACGTTATTATTATTACGACGCGCGTAGTCTACTGAAGAACGGACGACGAGAATTGCTCGATTCGTGGAACACGCCATTTTTTTTCTCGTTTCGTAAAACGAACGAGCGGCCTGCATTATTCACGAACCGGAGTGGGAACGGGTGGCAGGAAAGTGTACCTTGCCGCTTCCCGAATTGGATTACGACGTTACGCACGGTTCGTGTGTCGTATGCGACTACGGGCTACGTAGATTCGGCGCTGAACATATATAAATAACGCTCAAACGACCTTCGGCGATATGCGCGATGGCCCGTCGTCACGATCGTCCGTTTGGCGGAACGGGAAAACCGATAGAACTAATAATAGCGTCGTTTCGGGCGAAGTTCGTCGCGCCGCTGGTATTATTGCCCCGGACGAATCTGAAACTGTCCGCCCGCCGAGGATACGTTACGCGTCCAAAATACGTCGTAAGTATTACCGCGAAAGCGTTTATTTTCGGTCGACTTTTACGTTTAATACGATACGACCCATACGCGCCCGGTTTGTTTCAATTTAATTACTACAATTCGTCCGGGGAAATTAGTTGGCCGCCGACACGCGTACGGAACGGCGACGTTATTACGGTTATTATTATTTATTTATTTTTTTTATTCGTTCACGCGCCACGTATTCGGAACGTCCGTTTCGATATTGGAAAATTAATTAATTTCCGTCGGCCGTGCGCGCGTCGCGTGCACGAATATTTTCGAACTACAAATCGCGACGGCGACGAAAAGTCTACGGGAATGTATCGAGATTCGGTCTGGAAATGATTATCGTTACAACGATTCCGGGCGCCGCCCCGTCAAAACTTCAATATTTCTATCGCGTGTCGTCGTTGCTCGTGGTTTGTAGCCTCGTACCGATCGATTTAAGTCGAAATATATTTACGACGAGTACGTACGATTGTAATACGTGCATTACGTAATATAATTTATAGTTTCGACGATTGTAACCTCGGTTAATACCGGTCCGAACCGAATTCGATTTATTTCCCCCCCCCCCCCAATAATCGGCAAACGGGCAAATCGAAAAGTAACGAACAAACGCGTACGGCTTTATCGTACGGTTTTATTGGGGCCGTTGATTCGACGAGAATCGAATTTCCTTACAAGTCGGTGAACGTTAAAATTCGTCCACGTAAATACGTATAAACCGTTCGGACTCGGCGAGATTAAAGTCTTACGAATGGCCACTAGGCGTACGACGAAAACGCTATCGCACGTCGCGCGAATAATTACGTTGAAATACGCGACGAAGCCGTTTCGGAGGTTCCGTTTGCGAACGAGAACCGTTCGATACGACGGGCGGTGCGCGGAAAACGTACAGGAGGGGAATATATCGGGAACGGAAAGCGTCCGAAATTGTCGGTCGCCAACGGCGCGACGGGAGGTTTTTGGCCATTCTCGGGATTTCGACGATTCGCGAAAGGGCGCGCGCGTATTATCGCCAAACGACACGGACGACCGAGAAACCTACTCAGGTTGGAAACGGACACGTTTACACGGGTAAATCGTAAGTCCGGTTGCGCGTGTTGCGTTCGTAAATAATGTAAAGGCGGAGCGCCGATGAAACGGTAATGTACGATCGGCGAAAAGTAGTAGACGATAGACGCCAGAGTGGAATTATGTTCGTCCGGGAGGCGATCTCGTATTGTTCGAATTTCCGCCGCGTTCCTCTCGGCGGCATTAAATAAACATCGTCGCGAGTTAAAGGCTCGGCTGAGAAACTGCGGTTTATTTCGGATTGAAACTTCCCAGAACTCCGCTATTACGTTTCGATATAATATTCGTACTTAAATATACGCGAGTTACTGGCGCGTTCCTTCGTTTCCCGCCGTTTCGTGAATATTAAATAAAGGGGGCAATTTTCGTTCGGTGCGGTGGGGGGGAGGCTTCGGCACGAAACGCTAATTACTATTATTGGCGTTTTCGGATTTAAGTCTTACGTGGCTCGTGGTTGGCGTTTTTTCTTTTTTTTTTTTTGCCGAACGACAATCTCCGTTTTTTAATCTCGTACGTCGGAACGACGGAATTTATCCTCCCGAATTATAAATAATAACAACTTCCCGACTTTTGCGCTTTTTTCGTTCCCACGTAATCTGCTTTCGAATAATAATAATAATAAGCCGTTTGTCCCGTACGCGATTAAATACGAAAATACCCAACGCGGAATTTAGTTTTAAAAGCCCGCCTGGAACGAAGCTCACTCGTAACGTAACGTCTCCCTCGCTTCGAAGTTACGTTACATATTTAATCGCGAGTCCGTCTC
Source organism: Geopemphigus sp. TES_GeoC_2020 (assembly GCA_025469175.1). NCBI lineage: Eukaryota > Metazoa > Arthropoda > Insecta > Hemiptera > Aphididae > Geopemphigus > Geopemphigus sp. TES_GeoC_2020. Next base: position 3,761 of record JAIPRN010004089.1, on the reverse strand, counting down.
CGTTTTTTTGTTTTTTATGCGCGATAACACCGCCACCCATCAACTGTTGCACGTATACTTTCGGTCAACGACACGTACGCGCGACGAAAATGTATTATTCCGATACCGCGAGACGGCGTTGCCAACGCGCGCGAAGATTAACCGACAGGTAAAATTGGCACGGTCGTCGGACTAGCCGACGTTCTCGGCGGCGCGGTCGTATTCGCGTATATCGATTTTCCGAAAACGATCGAAATCGTACCGCGAAATTCGAGTTTTTTTTCTACGTGAAAACAACGCCAACGCCGGCGACTAAAGAAACCGGAGGTTTATTATTATGACCGTTTCTCTGTCTCTCTCTCTCTCTCTTTCTTTAAAATTGAACGACGTTAATATACAAGACACGCGTTATTTTATTTAATTTAAACACGATTATAAAACTATTTGCAAGGACTATATTTCGAGTAGTCAACTTTTCGCCGGCACGACAGTTTTGAATTATCCTATAATTTTATCAACGTCAATTTCCGAGGCCGAGCCTTATTTAACATAAATAAGTAAGCGTAAGCGGATCTAACCGTAGGGCCGCTACTAAATTTAGATTTCACGACGACGGTGAGTTTAGGACAAAAACCGATCACGCACGGTCCACTCGCCGCGAACATTTTAACGAATTTCGGTATTACCGATATGAACGCCCGAAAGCGTCGGCCGTCCGACGTTTGCCTCGCGACCGAAAGTAACGCGAACATTTTCGCTACACGGCTATACGGGCCGCTCGGATCTTGAGCTCGTTGTCGCTAATTTTTTACGCTTGACTTGTTTAGTCGCGAAAGAAATTTTCGACAAATTCCATTAACGAAACTACAGGTAACGACGTTCTTAATTTATAAATATCGCGTTAAATTTTTTTTTTTTTTTTAAAACCCCCGCGTCACATTGCTACGAATATGGATTCCTTTCTACGGTCGTTCAATATGCAGCGCCACACTTTACACGTTCCGTGCGCGCGCTTATGACGATATACGTGACCTATCCCGACCACGGTTTTCGTTCGATCGCGAAATTTCGTACTATTTTTATTCGAAGGTTGTTACCTACTCAACCTAACCCTAGATAAATACCGTACGAACTAAGGGTCGATAACTGAATGTTGGAAAGTATTCGAAAATAGCGCGTCGGAAATATGTAAAACCCTCGTTACCATTAACGTACTCGTTAAAACGTATTTACGAAATAACGGTCTGCTTATCGAAGAAAATACCAAACAAATAGATCGCTATTCCGAAACGAGCACCGTGTCGGATATTGTGTTCAACGCAAAAAACGCTATTTTTTATATTTGATTCGCCGTTAAATAATACGTTAATAAACGTATCGACGTTTTCCTCTAGAAATCGACGCACGAATTTGTTTCCGAAAAAACAAAAACCACCCGTCGGACATGTTAATAACGTAACGGCTATACGAAAATTCGGGTACCGTTAAAATACGTACGGTTCGGGACAGTGGGGCTACCGAGCAATTATATAAAATCGCTCGATTTTTACCGATAAATAATCGATCGGAAAACGTTCACCGGAGATATTCGAGCGAAAATGAAAAATCCGAAGGGCCGTTTTTCCTTTTTTACACATTTTACGAGACGCTTTATCGAATTTGATTCCCACGAATTCCGTCCGACGAATCGGTTGTTGTTATTGTAGTAACCCACGGCGCACGCACAAATACGAACAAATACTGGCGGATCATTTTCGAATTTGCCGACGGATTTTTCCCGAACAACGGGTCACCACCCCGGGCCCGTCGGTAGAATATTTGACTTTCGTACAGTCTAATTGGGCTCGTCGCCTAAACGTTTCGGTGGAATTTGTCGGATAAAATAATGATTATCGTTAAAAACGTCCACGTTTACCGGGAAAATGTGCGTGTTACGTTCGCCGACGATATTATTCTATCTAGATATTAATAATAATGTATCTAGATATATCTATTATACAATCTAACAGGTTTTTCGTAAATATTTATCGTGTAGTGCGTTTGACTAACGCTCGTACAACTTATTCCGCTGACAATTTCGCTAACGCGTAATTCAAACAAATTAATTGTTACGATCGACGAAAGGGACAAATCGGATTCGTCGTTCCGTTTAAAACGTTTATTAGCGGACGTTTGTACAGGGGCGACGCGTACTAATCGCTATTTTTTTCACGTGTTTACGGTTCATTGGACGACGCCGTATGGATAATGGGTACATTAACGGAGTTTCGAAACATTTTCTTAACAACCTACGCGTTTTCAGGTACCCGACGACGTAATAATCGGTAATAGGCCGACGAGCGTGCCGCCGGAATCGCCGGCCGAATAGCGCTTACGGTTCGCTCGGTGACGGGACCGTTGGATGTTATTTTCAGGGGAAAGGGGGTGGGAGATGTATTACGGAAAAGCCGCCGCCCCTAGGTACGCGAGTCGACAACCGATCGGAGCGTAGCACAATGGAAAACGCGACTCGACAAAATATTTTGTACAGTTTCCGGACAACAAAAATTGACTTTGAAAAATTACGGCTATAACAAACGTAATGATGGATGTACCGCGGCTATAATAATAAAAAAATACCGCGTGCTACTATATAAATGTTTATGTCGTTCGGAAAACCATAAATCAAAGGGAACGAATCAAAAATTCGTTAATTCTCGGACACTCGTCGAAAAGCTCGGACGACCCGTCTAAATACGTACGTGCGCCCAATTCGCCGCCAAACTCGAAACGATCGTACGAAATACGTAACAAACAAATGTTTATACGGCTACGTAGATTGTAACCACGCCGGGATTCGTAAACGCCGGCAGACCGGATAAATATTGGAAACGACGACGAATCGGTGGAGAACAAATTACGAACGGTGGTCGTGCTTTCGACCGGGAATTAACGATTTCAAGTTGAAAGCCGCGCGGCGGGTTAGGTCCCGAAACGAACGTATTTCGCGGCCGATTGGAACGTCCCTCGTGACTTCCCGACCGCGGAATTTTCCACCGGACCGAACGTACAAGTAGTTGCCGCTGTAATCTCGATCCAGACGGTTAATCGACGGCGCTTATCGCTGACGCCGGCCGATTGGAATAATTTATAGGCGCCCGCGACCGGCCACTGTTAATTACGCGTATTCGATACGCGTCTGCGCGTAACGATTTCCGCGCACGTTTGGGCCGTCGTGTTCTCGTCGCACCGACGACGACGACGACGACATGCTCGTTTTGTTTCCCTCAACAACGGCTGTTATCGGCGCTGAAACGTTCGGATCAAATCGTCAGATGGGGGGGGATCGGCGCCTGTAAACGTCGCGTACACACGTCCGAAAGAAATTTCCATGGACGGGGAGGGTGCGATAGAATGGAACACCGAAAAGGTTGTCAAAATTCAAGCACGCTCGGACCATTTTCGTTCGTACGTCGTCCTATTCCGAAAATAATAATTAACGGTTAGGTTAACTGTCTCACGATGGACACTTCGTGTACGAAAACGTCGATGAAACGTTCCGGCGCGATCCAACGACGATAAACAACTGGAAATTATCGAAATTGTTCTCGAAGAGTCAGCATGCGCGCGCGTGTGTGTGTGTGTGTGTGTGCAGTGGCGTACTTAGACCCAAATTTCGGAGGGGGTGTTGATTTTGAAATTAACAAATCGGATGACCGTAACGAAACAAGACACGTTTTAATAGATTATTCGTTTTTAACGAACACGTTATATTATAACGAGTATTGAAGTTTAAAAATATT
>JAIPRN010004088.1:0-17093 GCA_025469175.1 Geopemphigus sp. TES_GeoC_2020 | reverse complement strand
ATCGTCATAACAACGGGCGACTCGATAATTATAGAGAAATTTCGATTCAGCGTACACAAAAAAAAAAAAAAAAAAAAACCGATCGACAGTAACCGCGTGACCGGTTTATAATTCAGCGAGGATCGCGATGAACGGTTTTTCGATAATTATCGTCGTCGCGCTGTGGTCGCGAAGTTTCGAACGCGCCCGTTGTTTCGGTCTGTTCGACGGAAGTCGCGCCAATCGGGAGGGCGCTTACGGTAACGAAAATTGGCGGTACTTTCACACGATCGAACCGTCGTCTGCCACCGACGACCAGAACGACGTGTCCGTCACGTGCTCTACGCGGGCCGGATCGAACGGTACAGCGGCCGACCAGTCGCTGTTGGACGCTATCGCGGTGTTAAAGCAGCGCGGAATGGAAAACGCGTACTGGGCGAATCGTTTAATAGCCTTGGCGGGCGAACCGTACCAAAACTCCACTAACAAAACCGCGGACACCGGCACGCAAGCGACCGCGGTAACCACCACCGAAGCGACCACGGTAATCACCACCGAAGCTACCACGACCGCTTGCACTACAGCCACTACCAACGCCAGCTGTTCGACGACCGCCACTACCAACGCCACCGTTTCCGACAACGTCACTACCGCCTGCACGACCGCCACCACCACCACCACCACCGGTTGCTCGACAACCGCCGCCGCCGCCGCCGCCTTCACCAACACCATCGGCGCTCGCGATCGGAGTACGCCGCCTGTAAAGTGTGCCCGCCGCCTGCGGCCGCCGTATTCCGGAGACATTTTTTCGTACGGGTCCGAGATGCAACCGGGCATGGTGGACGCTCTAAACGGGTTCGTCGTGGACACGAAGTGGAAATGTCTTCTGAACAAATTGTGACGGAGCGGTTTGACGAAACGACGGGCGGGCCGTCTCGTACGTAGTTCGACCGTGGAGGGTCGAAACGCGTTGAACCGTCGGTCGTAAATACGGTTCACGTACAGAGTGTAACTAATGACGCGGTATAGTAGTGTTTTGGCTAACGTCGTCTGGTTTTAGCGATAATTATACGAAAACCGTTAGAAAGAACGCGTCTAGCGTACGTATCGTTATTAAAAACTGGCCGTTGAATACGAATCGTCACGTCGTTTCCGTCCGATTTTGAGGGTTATATGGAATCGCGTCAACGGGAGAAGTGCAAAACGCTCGCCCGTCACCATGGTGGTCCCCGTAGTCGGTATCGAACCGACACGTTCGGTTTAGTCGACCGAAATCGACAAATCCGCGTTCGTTTTTGCGTTATTAGATTTACCGGCGCCGACCGTACCGACGTACCGAAATTACGGTTTTATCCAGAACGTGGTTATTCGAATCATTCTCTCCCCTCGGGGTCGGTCGGCGATTGTCGACGGCGTTATCGCGTAAATACGTTTTTCGTTCGACGATTTGTTTCGTCGCGCTTGCGTCTGTCCGTGAAAGTTACACTCCCGCCCGAGTCTACAATACACCGCGGTACGGACGCGCCGTCCGTCGTATTGTTCATGCCGAGAGACGCCGACGATTTACGTCTATTACGTTATAATATTTGCGCCGTCAAACGCACGTAGTCGCCTATTATGACGACGAATCGTTTATAATTACCAACTAACGTCGTTAAACGAAATCGCGAATATTTATATAATGAATCGACGTAACCGACAAACATTGTATACGCCATTTTCGATCGATTATGTCGCCATCCGTTTTATATTGCGGTATAGTTACAGTGTAACACGGTCGACCTTAAAAATTCGTCGCGCGTATTTTGTAAAAAGTTCGATTTTGTCCGAACGTGGTTTTTTGGCGTGACAACTACGACGGGCAAATCGATGCCGTGGCGACGAAGAGCAGCTGACAGATTTTCGAACTTTCGCTAAGCGTATTAGCCCAACGCCGATACACGTGACGTACGCACATTCGGACCTCGGCCAACCACACCCGGCCCGCGCCTCGACCGTTAGTTCGCCCGACCACCCGCGGGTCATTTATCGACTTACGAGTTCGCCAACCGATACGGCGACGGTACGAACAGTAGGCGAGGCGGTCACGACAAAACGTCGTCGGTTACTACGAATTTCGTGAAATCCGTTGTTCGGGGACGTTACGGCCTGCTACTGGAGATGATAGCGACGAAATATACCGATAACGGACACGCCACGGAAACGTTTCGGTCGCGGTTCATTGTCGTTCCCGGCTCTGTTGTCGCGATGTCTAAGCAACGGTTCGTCGTCGAATACGACATTTCCGCGATAATGTTTTTCCCGACCAACCCCCCCCACCGCCATGCCACCACGCGACTAACCGATCGAATCGAGTTTAATTGTCGTTCGACGGCGACGCGAAACAAACTGCCGACGACCCGAGTTTGCTTTCGATGAAATATCGCCGCGGTACGCGTTTTAGTACGGGACAGCCGTGAGAATCCCTCGTAAAAACGACGGTAACAAATTCGTTACGAAAAATAATAACGAAATTAGGTTCCGACACTTTGAATAATATAATACTTTAAAGACGATTCCGTGTTTACTTAAAACGGCGCGTACATAGTACACCGCTGCACAGGTTCAGTCGCTGTGAAATATCGTCGTCGCCTCCCGTGTTCCGCGTTGGGGTCTGGGCGTTTTATTTCGTTTCTCCCGTGAAAATAATATTATAAACTTCGCGTAAACAGATTTTATAACACAATATAAATGGCCGCGGCGCGTAAAATGTACACGCGCACAAGCGCACCGCTATTGCCGAAAAAAGAAATAAATACTAAACCCGAGGTAACGCTATTGATCACGGGATTGTACGGGCTTACATAAGCGCCGCGGGAGTTATTATTACTACACGTCTTTCTCTACTCGCGTCTCCGAATTCCCATATTCACCACACGACGTGTGTACTCGTACACCATACACACACACGTCGCGCTCGACGGTATTAAAATATAATTTCCCGTCGTATTTACGAAAGTGGTGCTTTTCGAGCTCGTGATCCATCGCCGCTGTCTGTTTCGCGGCCGCGCTACATAAATATTATCGCGTCATTGTCGCGCGCGTTCTGTGCCGTATTCCGCGTTTTCACGTCATTGGTTCGCGAGTTCTCTGACGTAGTCGTCTCTCGCGCACCTCCCGTGTCGTTCGCGCAGAGCTGAAACCCGAAAAACGGAAGTTCACCGCGGAAAACGTATTTCACCCCGGGCGTACTTTATCCGAGAAACGGATAACCTTGTGACGAGCGTGACGCATAATCGCATAATCTGGCCGGCAAATTTTAGTCGATACGCTTTTCGATTTCCTCCTCGGTAGTCGCCTCGAGCGTAATACATAACGACCCGGGAAATTGTCCGCCTTTCCGTTCCGGACGATTATTGCGTTCCTCCACGGGTCGAGGAAACGTAACGCGACCTTAGGACGCGTGTAACGTTTTAACGATATTTTCGTTTTCGATCCGGCGCCGCTCGGGGTCGTTTTTCGCGCGCATCGATTACGAAATAATATCGGCGCCGCCAAATTCTCGTCCAAGCGTCCCCATCACGGCGCGGTTACGTTTCTCATATGGTTACGAACGGCTATGAACCATTAGCGAATTCGTTTCAAACGTTTTCGGCCGAAACGGCCGTATATGCGTCGCGCGGTTAACGGTTCCCATAAAAATCGTCCTTCTCCGCTACCGTTACACGTCATTACGAAAATCGTTTAATCCCGTGCGGCGGTCCACTGGCCGTTTATCCTATTTACGCGCAAGATCGTCCGCGGAATTTACAGTCACCGTCACGCGCTTAGCCAGGCGGCGTTTTCAATAATTATTTTACGGGCGCGTATTTCGAAATTCCGAACGTCCGAAAATCCGCCCAGTTCCGTTACACCGGAAAAGGACCCGCCAACGTTTACGATCCGTAATTAACGCGAAACGGTTCCGCTATCTCGACGTCTGGCCGACGTGCGTTTCGTTTTACGTGAAAACGATAATTCGCCATTCGCTTACAGTGACGGGCGAACGTCTCGTCGGCAGATGGGGCTGGTGCAAATTTTCCGAAAACCCTCGAGCACGTGTCCTTCACACGCGACTGACTCGTGCTGGCCCGTGGACGTCCATCGAATGCGTCGGATACGAAAAGCCCAAGAAAACGATCGAAACGCTCGTGAAAAATTGTCTGTACATTATTTACGACCGTCGTCGAGTTTTCGCGCGATTCCCGGCGCAAAGACATTTCGTATTCTCGTTAACGTAACACAATACCGCCGTCGCTACGTCGTATACGTGCAAAAGGAACGCCGGAATCCGGACGTCTACAATACTTAATTATCACGCGCCCGGGCTATGAACGAATAAACGCGCACGAAACGGGTTTCGGATTTCCATTCAGAAAACCATCCGGCGAAATGTTTATTCGCGTTCCGCCGTTCCAACGACGCGTCGGCAAACGCGAACGTAAGCGCGATTATTGTTCCGAGCCTACGTACAATGCATACGAAACGCAAAGTCCCAAAGAGGCTCGGATCGGATAAACGGACGCGGGGAAATTGATTTTAAACATATCGCGACGGTATACGCGCGCGCACGTGTCGCCGAAATTGTTCGTACAGGATTCGATATACATAAAACGGGGTACATTTCGTGACCTAAATTGATTTATTTGTTACTTCGTCCGCACGTAGACTTTTTATTTTGGAATCTAAAAACGTATAATAATATATTTTTTAGTGTGTACATTATATATATGTAGAGTAAAAGGGCGCTTTTGATTTACCACTTGTTTTTGTGTTACGACTGGACTACGATTTATGTACGACAATATATTTCTGTAGCGAATAAGTGTCGTACTTACCGTCTTGTATGACTACCGTAATTGACGCGCGCGGAATACAAGAAAACCTATCCACCTTAGCCACCAAATGGTTCATAAAATGTTATTAAAAAAAAAAATCGTCGAAACGGAATAACGTCGCGGACGACGGCACGTTCTATCGATCCGTTTATGGGACGCTTAGACCGTTGGTTTGGGACGGAGCCGAATTGTTCGTTTAAAGGCTCGGTGAAAATGACCGCGCGTCGGAACTCGGAGAGCGACCCATTAACGACTTTTGGACACGCACGTCTGCGGAATGTCCAGAAATGATTGTAAAACAAACGTGATATCTTTGAGGGGATTTTCGGAAAATATAAAGGAACAAACACCGAAAAATGATTACGGCTCGCCCGAGCGTGTTCCCGTTCGCGTAATATTACGCGATTAAACTAAATAAACGTATCGTTTGGGACGGAAAATTAATGAACAATCGGTTTCGCTCGAGGACACGTCAATAAGCGCGCGGGGATATCGTAATGGAATTCGCCTAACGCGAGTTTCGGAACGAAAACAATTCGGACGAATAACAATCGTCGTCTTACCGGACGACGCGTCGGTCGTATACGCGAATAATGACGCGAGATTACGTTGTTGACTTATTTGGGCAAACTTCGACGAGGACCAGCGGCAGTCTGTCCACGGTCGCCACATAAATGGAGCGGGCTCGCCCCGACTGTTATCGTTAATTCGTCGTTAAGTTTGCCGCGGCATTGACTCGGCGAACTACTGCGGTCGTCCCGGGGAGAAGATTTAATTGTCGGTCGAATAACTTAACCGTCGACTACTCCGGGCCATTGAACGAACCCTTTAATCGTCGGCGGACGTAATAAAAACAAACTGTTATTATCGGAGCGCGTATTTTAAAATTCGAGTCCCCCCCCTGCGTAAGCGGCGTAATGCCGAACGTGGCACGCCCACCGGTACAGCAAAATATTAAAAAGCGACTAACCGGGCTAGCGCTATATATTGCATTCAATTACGCTCTTAACGGTATGACGTAATTCGTACAACGGTTACGTAGGTTATAAGAAAGCGGACTATGCCAACACGCTATTGTGTCAACATGAACACGTCTGTTGACGCAGTTGCGGACGGATTTTACAGTCGATTCGTCGGCCGAATAATTGTCGTCGTTAGACAAACCGCGCGCCCGTAACGGTTATTACGTTAGTCTAAAACTTCGAGACGAATTTTTTTTTTTTTTTTGGAGGGGAGGGGAGGGAGGCAATATTAACGATACTCGTACGTACGGTGTAATCTGTTGGCGGCCGTACCCTTGGCGTTCGTCCCGAAGTGTGTACGTAGTCGGTCGGTGCCTAGTGTCACATAGTAGTGTGATAGACGCCGTCCGGTCGGGAAAACGAAAATTATCCGGCGGGTGGTATTGGTTCGAGGGATTTCGTAAAACATCGATCCACCGTACGATAGACACGCGCGATAACCGTTTCGACACGGCGACACAGAAAACCTCCCGGCACCGATCGAGACGTCGTTCCGAAATTGTGTTGTGTCCGTTTTTATTGTAATCGTTTTGGCCGAGGAAAAATCGAACGCGTCGAAAATCGTTGACGTTTCCGCGGACCCGTATCGGCAAATTACGGCGGCCGAACGAATCGATCGGTCGATCCGTAAAGCGTTCGGTAATTACGCGGTACCGGAATACCGTCGTAATTCTTTTGGGGAACGTACGGACGGACAATTCACGTTGGACCTATGCCCAAAGTGTGGTGACCCTTTCGGCTCGAACGTTTCGTAAGAGCACCGGGTAACTTTTGGAATTTTTTTCTTTCTTACGGAAAGTCGCGCGTTAACGACTAATTCGCTCGTTCGGCGACAAATTTTCCGTCGTGCACATAGGGACGTCGGGTCCGTTATTGAACGCCGAGAATTTCGGTGGTCGGCGATCCGCGATCCGGCGTAAATTTTACCGAACGCTCCGCTATACGATAATAAATATTTAGAACGTACGACCGTTTTACCACGAGCCCGTGCACCGAATCGTCGTTCGAATATAATGTACAAATATATTACGTTTGTAAATTGGCCGTGAAACAAACCCAAACTGGTCGATTGAACGACACGTTAAACGACTATTCCACGACGGTACCCGCGCGATGGATGGCCACGCTATAAATCTGTCCGAGCGCGTTTTGTACCGTTTCGCCGTCGTCGACGTTACGTTTTGACCGCGAAGCGTGCAAGATCTAAGGGACTTGGACCGAATGATTAACGACGCGAATGTCCTTCCGAGAGCCATCGTCGGCGCGCTATTAACCGATTTATTCGAGCCCGGCGCATTCGGGGGCCAAATATTTCTATCGCCGCGTCACGGCCGATCGTGTACGGACTTCGCTATAGTAGCGCGCTAACGGACGTCGAGTGCCAACAAATTTTGGAAAAGTCGTCGCGCCGCTACGGACGGTACCGGTGTGGGCCGAAAATAGTTCCGAAACAATAGCGATTTGGTTTTTTTGTTTTTCAGATCCGACACGACATTCGGGCGAACGCGCGCGAATAATAAAACGGTCGGAAACGAAAACGCGTTTAACGAGGTTATGGATAATATTATTGCCGGTAAAAACACGACGTTCGTATTGGCGAACGGGAATTTCGGATATGAGAATGTACGTAAATTGTTCACCGTGTCGCGTGTTAACGCTAAACACGCGGTTGGTTTGTTACAGTTATCGTGCGCGCGCCGTTCGCACGCGAAACGTTTTTTTATAACGAACGTACAGCGGCGGCGATCCGCGACGCGTTTACTATTACCCGTTTCTACGCGTTTTGAAACCGAACGTCTCGCTACTTTATCGTTCGCTGATGGGGCGCTGCGTCCCGAAAATTCGAAACGTATCCGCGTATCCGATTTCGTTAAACAGCGAAACGAAAATACGTGCAATACGGTTCGGAACGTCGGATTGCGGACAACTTTTTTCGGCGTGCGACGCACACACACACACGAAACGGTCAGTGCGTTTTCTTTTAATTAATAATTACTTTCAATAGCGGTTACATTTTCGGCACCACTCTACGTACGGTATAATGTACGCGCGGAGTTTCCCATCGAGGTGCCATCGACGTTATTCGACCAAATTCGTCGCGTTCCGAAGAAATGACGAGTTATTATCGCGATCGTGCGGCTACTTCGGTATCCGTGACGAAACGTTTAAACGTCGACACTGTACATTCGCCGCGCGAACGTCGAGCAGTGTTTGGTGAACGAAAAAACGTAACGCGGTCGACTACGGCGGAGGTAATTTTTCAGCCCGTACCGAACGCCACTCGATTACGCGTTCTCCCCCCCCCACACACACACACACACATAGCCGAGAACGGTTACCGTTTGTCGAATCGTTTCTAAAATAGCGCCGGTGTTTCCTCGCGCGAGGAATAGTGTCTCGGTAAACGCGCGGCCGTATTTTAATTTCGGAGTGGAAACGTCGTAATAATTAACGTGTTTTTCGAATCGACAAATATCGTTACGCGATAATATAAATTGTCGTTATTAAAAAAAAATTACCCGTCGAAAATATCGCCTTAAATTCCGAATCGAACACGTCGTTCGTAATCGGTAACGCGATAATTCATTACGCCTTATTATTATCTTATACACTATTAAAAGGTATATTAGAGTTTACTATTACCAATTTTTACACTCGGTTAATCGTTTAAAATTATATATATATATATATATATATATATATGTATAATACACGAGTGTAACCTATTGAAATCGCGTATGGTTTGTAGCGCTAAAAAATGTTGTACAACATTTCATACACGGTTCAATAATAATAAACGGAATTTGTTATTTGTTTTTATTTCTCGACGTAACAGATGTTACGCGACGTACCGTCCTCGATAGGCACTAATCGGTTTTGAACGATTTGTCGCGTACAAAGGCGACTATAATCAGACGTCGGCGTTATTAGAAATATGTTTTACCGACAAATAATTCGCATAGTAGAAAATACGAACGACGCTGAAATTAAAAAACCGTCATTTACTTATCCTTCCGACGTCGCGTGCAAGTAGCTAAAGCCGATATTAATTTTCCGCTAGCCGCTAATTGATACGTGGTAATAGTCCCGTATTTTGGAAAATTCACTCACCTGTAAAACAAAAACAAAAAACGAGCACGCGGTTATTGGGTATTTATTATACGGCGAACGCGTATTGTACGGCATTTAAATGCGGCAATTTATTCGGACGCGCGAGCGATTAAATAATATTTACGAAATGGCGTTTCGAAATTTTCTCCGCGCTCGGTAATACGAATCGAGCGACGACGGAAACCGCGGGTATTTACAATATTACGTTTCCTCGTCCGATTAGCTCGGCGTTTTCGAACGTTAAAAACAATTTCGATTTAAACGCGTAAATACACTAAACGCGTATACAAGTTTAAAACGCCGTTCGTGTCCAAATACGTCGTACAAGTTTTCGACAATACACGACGAACGCGCCGTAATATCACGTAAATACTATTTCTGAGAATCGACTATAACAATTTCGCGTCCCTAATGGTTTTCGCCGGAAGAACGAAAACGGAAAAAACCGCTTTGCGTAACGTTCGTATTTCGTTCTCGGCGACGGATAATAATAACTTTTCGCTTTTCCTACGTTATTTATCATGGCGTCGGGCGTCAAAACTTCGATCCGCCGAAATTTCCTAAATAAACGTTCGGTCGTACCCGAGCGTTTTGTTTCGAAATCGCGGAAAACAAATACACGCGTTCGTACGGCGCCGCAGGTGTGCGCTCGTAACCGTTATTTTCGTTACCGGATACGCGAACGACAATTAGCAGTGAATTTGCCGGGCGCCAAGCACGTCTTATATTCCGTTCGAACGGAATTATTAAAAAAGCTTTAAAACGCGGTGGCGTCAGGCTCGGGTAACAAAAAACACAACGTACGTGCGCGTAATTCGCCTATTGACGTGGCCAAATCACTGGTTTCCGTTGAGCGTCGCGAGTTAACGCGTCGTTTTTAGCCGCGTACATTATTGCCAACCAACGGTATTAATCGTGTAACGTTAAATCTCGCTTAAAGTTCGCCGAACAAAGGCAATTTGTATTGCCAACTTTGGACCGTAATGGACGCCGATAACATTATAAAATCTCCGAGCAAAGTTAATGCCTACGCCAACTAAATTTATTATTCCGCGCGCGCGGTCATCAATCGAGGTAATCAACGAACATATTGCGTAATGGACGTTTCGATTACGTTAGTAACCGATCGGGACGACTATTTAACGACGGGAATTCGAATTAACCGCCGAGTCGTCGGCAACCGCTATAACCGAACGTTGACCATTCGCGTTATCGCGGTTAGGTTATCGGTTAACGAGTAGTCCGAAAATTCGCGCGCGTGTTTTCTAATCGGTCGAATCCACCGACGACCGGAAATTATTCCACTCGTCGCCATTTACGGAGCGTGCGTCTTATGAACTCGAATACGAGTCGATAATAAGATATCGGCAACGGCGTCTAAATATACCGGAACCATTCACGTTATCGGGCGAATATATACACAGAAAAAGGTTTTTTATCCAAATTACGTTTACATAACGATTGACAATAATAAAGTCGAATTCGACGCGTAAACGCGTTGACATTTGTGTAACGTAATTTGTTGCTTATTGGCGAGAACTCGTGTTTTATAAGGACCGTTCAAAAAAAAAAAAACGCCACAAACGTAACGAAAAAGAGCGAATTAGGTTCTTTTTCGGGTATCCGAACAAGTCATTGTTATCGACCGTTCGGAAATACCGGAGCCGACGTACATATTTGTCTAGTTCGTAATTTACGTATTCCAATCGGAATTCGCGCGACTCGATAAAAATTGGCCCCTATATCGACGATACGATAATAATAATAATAATAACAATAATACGTTATATGACCGTCGAACGACGTTTATTATTTTATTTTCGCGTACGATAAATATCATCGCGCGCACCGTCGCGTGTCCGCCGTCGGGGTTGGCCGTGCGCTCTCCCGGGTCGACGGTCCGATAAGATTCGTCGGCTTCCGTCCGGCCCGACGCGGCGGTTGTCCGCCCTCCGTTGGCCACCACCGTGTCGCGCGCGCTTAACGACGTTTTCTCGGCCCGTTTGTGCCGCCGCGTAGCGGACGCTTCGCACTTGGCGACGTGCGCGCGAACCATTTGGCGACCGCACCTTGTGTAAAGTTTTACCTCCGATATCCGATTAAAAAAATTACCGTTAACGATCGAGCTTTACTACGGCCAAATCGGAACCGTTCGTTCTATTGAAACGCCCGGCAGTTCGGTCGTACCGCGAATGTCGTCTTACGAACATTCCACAGTAACATATACGGGGGGAAATGTACCAACGTCAATAATTATCCGCTCGAATATTCCGCGCACAACTCGCGAGTCAGAATCGCCGTCACCCGCAGGACCTATAAACGCCGGTCGGCAATTATCGTTTCAGTAACCGCGCGACAAGCGACCGGGCAACGTTTACGGCGCACTATTTTACGGGTATCGTCTGGAAGTTCGCGGATTCGTCGGTTTGTTCTCGTTTCGCGAATGACGCGCCGAATCGATATACGAAAAGGCGTTGGATTCTACGACCGCGACGGTCAGTACCACCGGTTTGTTGCCTGTAACGGCATCGGTTGCCGTCGCGCTATGCAAAGCGTCGCGGAATCGAAGACGTTTACTGGCCGGATGGGCGGCGCGCCAATCCTATTAAAACCTATCGTTAACAATACCACCGGCACCAAAGCTACCACTGGATGTGCACATCGCCACTACCGTCACGGACGTGTCACGATCCTCCGTAATTCGTTCGCCGTTTCGCTCGCGATTCCCTACGCGCCGGAAACAATCCCGCGTTCGGGAGGCTCGGGTTCAACCGGGATCGGTTGGCCGTTTGAAACGTAAACGTCGTCGATCGGAATTTCGAACGTCTCACGCGAGTATAGTACACAGTACACGAAAGAGTGCGTCGGTTCTCGGACGGAATTAGAGTTCGCAAAAGGAGGATTGACGCGTGATCGGTTTAGTAATAAAATGCGGACGGCGCAAAAAACGACGTCTAGAATACGCGGGGAAAGAGGGATTAGGAAAAAACGCGTCGAACTCGTATTAATAACCGTACGTCTCGTTGTTTGTATTCAAAGTATCCCGAACCTGGGTATATGATATTATTCGGTCTCGGGACCGTCGGACTCCGGTAATACTACTTATAGAAAAGTACTTACGCTTCGACGGCAACGGCAATACACGCTTTACCGGCCCGTACGTAATAGAACAATAGTACGATAAAATCGATACGCCTTTGAAGTCGAATAGTAATTTTTTACAAACGTTAAACCGGGTAATCGGTAATGTTTACCGACCATAGACCGCTTACCGGATAAATAATGCCACGAATATGCGCCGCGGAACGCTAGCTACTTTGAACCGAAAATTCCGATCCGCGCGCGCATTTTCCGGTATTATCGGTTCCGACAAATGCATCGTCGGATAGCGATTACATTACGATACGTTGTTCTACACGAGAACGTCTTAGTAATCACGTTCGTATTGCACGATCCGCGGTCGTCTTAAGTACGGTTACCGCGTAGACGCTTTCGTTTAGTATTCGTCAGTTGGCGTATTCAGTTTTTGGAAATATCGTCAATTTACACGCGAATCGACGAGAAAATACTGATCGAATTCGCGTTTTATTCGACGCACGGAATGGAACTCTACGGGACGAGATAATGGCGTAAGTAACGATAGTTCAGCTCGGTCGTGCCAAGGGATACGTCAAAATACGGTTTCGTAAAAAACAACACAGGCGTCCATACGGTGTCGGTACAGTAAATTATCGCGTAATTGAACGACAAAGATTAATTGAAAACGTAAAGTGAAAAACAAATGTTCGCGACGTAATTACCTGTAGTTCGCCTATTCCCGTTTAACACGTTAAATTAACCGTTTAATTTTTACCCGCCGTGGAATAATTAACTCCGTCGAAACGCGGTCGACCCATAATATCGACCAGGCAGCGTGCGGCGGGCAAAACGGATCGTTTCGTCGGCCGTTTTTCTCGCGAAAGAAAAACAATAAACGCAAAATGTTCGCGTATTGTCCGGACGCGAGAGACGCGAACGTCGGTAAACGCCCGACCCGCGAGACGGTAACGCGCACTCGTTCTCGAAAGATATCGAAAATTCAAAAGCGGCAGGCACAATGGATTCATGAGCGGCGAAAATTGTTCGATGGTTCAAATCGCTCGAAAATGTTCGCGTAAATTCGTCTTTCGAAAATTACGCATATATTTATACATATACGCCCACGCCGAGCCGCTCGACAATACGTAACGCGACGCGAGCGATTTCATTCGAACGACGCGTCCGGGGATTGTTCCGGCAGTCGAAAAGAGCGACGGTAGTGTTTCTACGGCGAGTTTCCGGACGGATGGTTCGACGCGAGTACGAGGCCGTGAACGCTCGTAATTCATATACCGTTTCGGCGACCGTTTAAAACTATCAAGAGCGCGTGTCGCGTCGTGTTTGGCTCGTAAGCGCTCGACGAGAAAATCGCGTGCCGAAATTCGAGACGATCGGCTTATTCGCCGGCCCGAGCGTTTCGACCTCCGGTCATTATCGCGTCCGTCGATAATTACGATATTCCGTTTGTTCGCGGGCATCCCGGCAACGTCCGTATTAATTCGTCGACTCGACCGACGAATACGAGAGTAACAATTCGATCGTTCTTTAAACAACGGGTAGGATCGTACGTTCCGTTCTCGGACGGAATAATCGACGTCCATTCACGCGTTATCGGATAATGACGTCCGTCGTCGTCGTCGTCCGTTTACAAATGTTTGGCTCGAACCGTCCGAACGCGCACCGTGCCGCGCCATCTAGTCCGACGTGTGTAAACACGCTCGTCGATCGGGTCCGTGTCGCCGGTGGAACGCTGCCATCTAACCGCGTACATCGGGGCGCCGGTAGTATCGGAAGTGGCGCGATCCAGCTTGCCGATTGCCGCCGGGACTAAATACCGAACGACGCGATTAATTCGCGTCCGGATATCGGGGAAAGCCACGGAAAAGGCGGGCAATCGTATATAACCGTTCAAGGCTCGTCCCCGTCGCCCGAAATATCGAATTCGCGGCGAACTGAATCCCGTCGGAAATTTAAGTCGTAAACATAATATTCGAACGGGCCGTTCGAAAGACGAGAGGCTCTTATTACGGTCTAACGAGCCAAAAACCCGAAGGGATAACAAATCGTTTTTTGTAATACGCAAACCAGTACGTTATACACGAATGTGTAGGTATTTCGTCGATTCGGACGAAAAATTACGTCTTTTTCCGAACAAAATCGGAGGGGTCTCGTTGTACGTGAACACGTGCCCAGTCATCGTTCGGTTTAATAATCGAGTCGGCGAATTTCGTCGTCGGTTTTATTTCTCTTCAATCATTTCGTCGTTCGCGTTTCCAGCGGAAAACGTTTGTCGTGTTCGCAGCGCGTACGGATAACGTTCCGTGTACACTTCGGCGCGACGAGAACCGAAAACTTAATATTTATCAAGACCGCGCGCTTACTGTTTACGTTCTCCGTATTACGTCGTGGGTTACGGGCGACGTGTCGGTCATAAATACGATTTTGTCAGCGAACGTTCCGCCGCGCTCGTCACGCCCCGCCAATTATTCGGCGTCGCGGCGTGCGACCGAAACCGGCCGTCGAAATTTATTCGGGAAATAGGCGCGCACGTGCGCGGAAAATAAATGAATACCGAACGCGTACGGGAAACATTGGCGGCGGCCAACTGGTCGCGAAAAAAACGCCCAAGTCGAACGGTGCTTGGGAAGGATTGTTCCGAATTCGAAAGCGACACGTACCTAAAACGTCAATAGGAACGGAACGCGCGTATTGGAGTTTACGGTCGCAATGATAAACGTCCAGGTCGTTATTTGTATTTAAGTTTTTAAAAATTCTAAATACGTACGACAAAAAACCGACGGTACACACGAATCAAACGAAACGTAGCACGAGGACCTTTGTTTCAAATGTATACGCGTTAAAGAAATAGGTAATAAGGGCGGAAATGTTCGAATTAAAACGCCGGGGTTCGTATTGTCGATTGACGTTACGCGTTTCATTGGCTCGTTTTCCGTGCAAATGCGTTTTTACATAGAAAGTCGTCCCCGACGCCCGAGATGCCAATTCGTATTTCGCGTTACGTTAACGTGTGTGTGTACGTCAGACCACCGCGGTCGAAATTGCGAACGGATTAATCGAACGTCGACGATAGAAATAAATCGAAGTAATGACATACGCTATAGCGTTAACGAGAATTATAATTGGATTGCGCTCAACACATGGACGCGCGATGTATACCTAAAACCGGTGATATTAATAGTTTCGTTTGACGAAACGTGCGCGGGAAAGCGCTCGAAATACCTACGTAAATTCGGCGCTCCGAACGAATTATAATCGCCGGTTCAGTTTCGTCCGGTACGTACTATTGTCGGATTGTATTACCTGACGAGTGTCATTATCAAACTGGATTGTTCATTGGTCCGCCGCGCAGTCCGATTTTAATAAAATCGTCGTCGAATCGACGGTACGCGGTATTGGCGAATTCCGCGATATTTCGCTAGTGTAAAATCGAAATGTCCGTGACGACAAACCGACAACAACGGCGTTTCGTTTGAACACTTTCGTGTTTGGGCGGACCCGCGCGATTAAACGAACGAAAAATTATTCAAAACGTACGCTAATATTTCCACGTTGTGTTCACGACTAAAATTGGCGGCCTAATTATTATTATTATAAAGTGTATATATATATATATATATATATATAACAAGTCAATGTCAAAGTTACGTAAACGCGTAAATTTACCGCGTCTTTACGATAAGTTATTAAAAGCGTAGTTATCTCATCGGCACGTGAATATGAAATTATGCATTAGTAACTTTTGTAATTCATTAGCGACGACGTGTTTTTGGGCTACATTTTAATTGCGAACTTTTTTCTCGGCTTTATAATTAAGTGGATAAGAAAAAATAACGCTCTCGCGAAGATCGTTAATATTGTCCGATGATAAATCGGTGAGAGAGAGAGAGAGAGAGACAGAGGGAGAGTTAATTTAAAAATTGATCTACATTTTGTTATTTATAACTATTTTTAGTGTCATTAATAAAGAAATTCGTTAAGAATAATTCACCGAGAACATCAACAACTTTTGAACGTCCGGAAGAACTTAAAAAATTATTTTTTTCCAGAAAAAATTCATTGGCGTAACGTCGTTTAGTTCGATAATCCGAATTACCAAAAACGAAAAATGGCCACGCTAATCCGATTTTTCGAATTATTCGTACCATTTGTTCGATCGAAACGTATTTTCGTAATTTGATGACGAAGTTTCAGGTCCCCACGTTCGTGACAAAACATAAGACAAAGTGCAAATTGTACGACGCAAACTTTGACGTTAGGATTTCTTTTTTATAATTTCGTCGAACGAGTATGCTGAGTAATATAATAAGAAGTTTCGTAAAAACTAACGATCTGTAAGTGCATTCATATAGTTATGAATTATAATTATATATATATAATTTTCTAAACCCTTTTTAACCAAAAAAATGGTATACTCTACTTTCGAGCAGAATTTGTATGTTTTTCGATTCCAAAATACGTTGATATATATTGAAACGACCCAATAGAACTCTAGTTGTTTCGTTAAAAGCAACACGCGTACATTTTATCTGTTTTGTTTCGTTTAAAATAGATTGAAAGAATCAATATTTTCGAGCGGTGGTTCGATATTTCCTATTTCGCCTAGAAGGCGAAATCTATTAATTAAAATTGACATATTTTCTAGTAACCAAAAAAAAAAAGCGCAAAAACTAATAAATACCGAGCAGCGATCCTCGTATATATACAATTGGCTTTGAATATGTCGCGGCATCTTGAAAGTTTATCCGCCAAGCGTTTCCCGAATTTCGGAAATTGGATAGACGAACGGATTTCACGCGATTATTGGGCGTTCGTCGTGATAAGTGCGCGGCCGGGGCCGTCGTTTTTATTTACACACCATAAACGTCGGATCCGCGTAAAATTATTCACCCGTGACCCAGCGGCGGGGGCGGGGGAAGAAAGTGGTTTGTTTTTTATCGACTCTACGTTCGTCTTAACTATTCGATATACGGTCGCGACGTTTCCGTTTTTTTTTTTTTTTTTTTACCTAACCTACCGCGCCCCCGCC
>JAIPRN010004087.1:0-17096 GCA_025469175.1 Geopemphigus sp. TES_GeoC_2020 | reverse complement strand
TGTTTAAATCGTAAAATTAACGATCGTTTACGCGCCGTACACGAATCGGTACTTAATAAAACGACCATTTTCCATCCCACCGCCGACCGAACACGGTCGGGGCGAACGCTAACACAACAATACGGCGGCGCGAAGTATTCTTGAAATATTCCCGTGAAGGGTTGGTTGGACACGGGTGGTGGACGATGATAAGCGTCGCGAGTGGTGGCGGCAGGAAAACTGTTAAAAGAGCATAGCGCCGGTTAAAAACGCCGGGGGTCTTGTAACCTAAACGCTCGTAATATTATAAATATGATCGGTTCGATAATTGATACCGATTGCGGGTGTACCGAGGGAAGGACTATTTCGGTGAATACGAATTTGGAAAAGGCGCCGCGTTTGGTACTCTGCGAACACCCCGTTGGGCGTATAAAATGACGGACGTTCGATTCCGTCGGTATTTGGCGAGATGAAAACGAAACCGTAGCCACAGCGGGCGTCGAAAAGTAGGCGCGCGTATGGTACGTAATTTCGATCTTTAGTGGTCCGTGGAAAAAGCTAGCGTTTTTTACGCGCCGGACTTCCGTTACACGCGTAAAATCGTCATTGACCGGAGGCGGATCAGCGCGAAGCGATTTGACCCGCCGTTTCCCTGCCTGGGTAAGGGATTAGGGCGTGAACACGTCGCTGGGGAGGCGCGAGCGGTCGTCACCGAGTAAAATTTTTGTTATTAATACATTTTTTCGAAAATACTGTACGAGTCCGGCGGATTGCGCGAAAAAGACGGACATGTACCGATTACCGATTTATTATCACGATCGTTAATCGGTTTTTATTATCTACCGTTGTTTACGTTTCGTAATAATAACGGTCGATAGAAAAGTTCCGGACGTCGCGTAGTTTATTTTGTAAAGTATACCGAACAAAAAAAAGGCGATCGACATTTTTCAATTTATCAGAGAGAGCGCGAGATTTTTGAAAATCTACAAAAGTAGAATAGAAATTTTTTGGGAACCACTGACATTACCCGTTCGTCGATAGTTTTGATAATTAATATTTCGACGACTGGTCGACGCGCGTTATATATATATATATAAATGTGTATACGTCAAATAAAATCGACAGAAATGTCGACCGAACTCGTGGGCAGTGTTAATTACGTACTTACGCGAAACTCGTTGGTTTACGTTTGACGCGTTTTAAGACGATAGACGGAACGTACGGTCCACATATACGCAGGCCCAAGCGAAACGGTTCGTACGAATACGCGCGCGAACAGCTAGAGACCGTTTCGGTAACGGTGCCGATCGCGTACAGTATTTGTGTAGCGTAGTTTGTACGCGCGTCGCCAACGATTCCGGACATTTCACGTTAGAAAACCGAAACCGTGTCGGTGGAGAACTAACGAACGAACGCGCTGAATGCGTTGTCGGCCGACCGATTAGTAGTTTAGTAGTTTTGTTCGCGATTAATCCAACTAACTTAATTCGACGGCCCCCGTCGAGCTGTGGCAGACGCGACTAAACGCGTACGCGGTCGAGAGTACGTGCGGTAGCATCATTATATAACGCGCCACAAAAGGGACCCTCCGCTTCCCGAAGTATTTCGCTTTCCAAAAAAAAAAAAAAAACGAAACTTCGCGCGCCCGAAGACTAAACTATCCGAAAACGTTTCGTCGTTAATTTTAACGAGTTGGCCGACTACAATTTGTACAATTTTCGCTTAACGAAGTTCCATCGAACTCGACGGTTACTTTTTGAATAATTTCCGCTAACGAAATGTCGGTTGGCGTTTATTAATTCGTAAAGAACCGTCCTAGCGAAAAACGTTCAAACGTGGACGGTAAAACGTCCGAGGTCCGTCGGAGGTTAGTATATAAAGTAGCGCGCGTTCGCGATTCCGTCTCGTCCGAATCCGTCTCGTTTCGATTACCGGGCGCGATATTCGTCCAACGGCTGGTCGTTTTATCGTTGGGATACCGGCCCCGCGTTCCTCTTCTGGCCGCCGACATCCGGAGAGATTCATTTCGTTATTCGAACGCGTTCGCCGTTCGTTTCCGTGGCCGTTCGTTCCGCCGTCGGTTTCCGATTGTCGCGCTAGAACGTTCGGAAATGGAAAAACGGTCCGTCACGCCGAAAATGTCGGCCGGCGCTTGGCGAAACCTCCGCACCGCGTAAACCCGCCGGTCACCGGTGGTGGACGCGGCCGTTTCTAACGCGGCCGGACAACCGCCGCCGTTCTATTTCATTTACGTGGAATGAAAAAACGATCGATTTCGATCGCTACTATTATTTGTCGCCAACGCCGCCGACGTCCCGGGACCGTATTTAACGTTACATTTTACCCGGCGGTACGCGTATATTGAAAAAACGTCCGTCGGATGTATCGGTTCGGACGTCCATCGAAACGATCGCGAACGATACTTTTACCCTTCGACCGGAAACTTTATGTAAATCTAATGACTTTTTACCTAGAGGACGGACGCGGTATTCTCGTAGTCCCTTCGGGCTTTTACCGCTCGTTTAGTTTTATTCCCTATTTCTCTGTACGCCGATTCGCCCCGCCGTACACACTAGCGTGTCACGCCGTTGTCGCGGGGAATTTTCGTTTCGCGAGACCGCTGCCCGCCTGTCCCGCCGTCGTCCGGCACGGTTTTCCCGGTGACCGTGACGCCGTCGTTTAACGTCCCCGATTTACGTGCCGGGATATTACTCACCAGTACCGGAATGTATATATGCAACTAAAAAAATATTCCGTTGTCGTCATTTTGTAAATTAACCGTTTTAAACATTTGTCGATCGCCGTCTTCTTATTCGTTCGTCTCGGGCGAGTCTCGGACGATTTGACGTTCGTTACGACGACACCGTTCCGCGATCAAAGTTCCGTACATGGCCCGAGTGCGAGACGGTGTTTCGAATTAAATTCGTTCGGCCGTAAAAGCCGACCATTTTTAAACCCCGCCGGGACGGAATTTGTGGCCGCGACCGGATTTTCAACCCGAATTGACGTACTTACGGGTACCGTAAGCGCGGCACGGGATTCACTTCGGCGGCGAATTCGGTAATGTTTTCGTAAAACGGAAACGCTACGTTCTTATGTTCGTATTGTTCTTAATCGGTAAGAAGACGGGAACGACGACAACGGCCGCGTTTACTTGTTCGTAACGTACTCGCCGTAGCGTTTTAACGAACGCAAACGGTGTCGTATACTTCGAGAGGCCGCCGGCGCGTTTGCGTCGGAATCCGAAATGGTCGACGAACGCGACGACGGTTTTTGTATTACGAAAACGCGCGGGCGCCGATTTAATTAAATTTATAACGACCCTCGACAATCGAATATCGACGACGTGGCGGGAGAAAAATCGCGTAAAATATACCGCCGCCATTCGGTACGATCGGTTTTCGAGGTGAAATACTAACGGGCGAACGTAATTTTACAATTTACGTAATATTTCTCTATTGTCGTTTACGACGAGTAATTGTATACACTAGTGGTGGCCATAGCCGTCGACGTATTTTGATCAATAACAACAATAAAAAAAAAAAAACCGTAGTTTTTCGACGATTCGAACGGGAGAGTCGGCCAAAACGATAATAACGACCGGTTATTGTATCGCGATAATATCGGCGACGCTATTTCGGGGATAATAAAACGTTAAAAATAGTCGGGAGATGAACGGCCGTCGATAATAAAAAGGTAAAATCCGCGCGTCTACTAGCCGAGACGCGACAACAGAGGCGATACGACGGAGACTTATAAGCGGCGTTTAATCGAATTCCAAACCGTCGCCGACACATCACCTCTCGTACAGCCTCTGGTCGGCCGGTACCGTCCGCGAAAAACGAATAATTCGCTTCTCCACGTCGTGTTTGACGCGAGTCGCCGGCGTCGCCGTTTCTTAGTTTCATTAGTCGTCCGGACGAGCGAGCGACCGTCTGCGCGACGAACATGTCCGTCGGACAAGTAATAACGATTCGCTCGCCTTTTGGTAACCGTCTTCGGCTCGGTCAGATCTACCTAACCGACGAATTTCCACGTTCCGCGCACGCGCGCGCGTTCGAACGCTTCGGTCCAGATAGAAGGCCGGGTCCGTTATTCTCGCGACGCAAACGCGCGCTCGGAACGCGACGTTTTTCGTCCGTAATATTTGCGTCAAAATCGACGTCGGTCAATCGCGACGCGTGCCCCTGAATCGACAAGGCGCACGCGCCGTTCACGGAATCCGATTTCCGACGCGTGCGCGCAAACGACGAACGTTCGTCGATCGAACCGAATTACTCGGGCAAACGCCGCGACAATATATATATATATGTGATCGTTTTAGAAATATTCGGGAAGACGAAATTAATCGGACCAGAAACCGTCGACCGGACGGGGAAGTTTACAGACGTAACC
Source organism: Geopemphigus sp. TES_GeoC_2020 (assembly GCA_025469175.1). Classification (NCBI taxonomy): domain Eukaryota; kingdom Metazoa; phylum Arthropoda; class Insecta; order Hemiptera; family Aphididae; genus Geopemphigus; species Geopemphigus sp. TES_GeoC_2020. Next base: position 12,722 of record JAIPRN010004087.1, on the reverse strand, counting down.
GCGGTCAGGACTCGCGGCGTCGGACTACCAATTGCGGTTACCGACCGCACAACGACGTACACGGTTATTCGTTTTCACCTGCCCGACCTACCCGGTGGTGTACGAATACAAAAACGGACCAGGGGGAACGAGCGAAATAAATCGCGTCGTTTACTCCCCTGACCGTCGGTCTAAAATAACGTTACGTCGTTAGCATCGACCGAATACCGTTAGTCATTTAACGGTAAAATGTTTTCCCGCCACGTGCCTAATATTGTCGCTTGCGCGAACGTCGTCGACTCGGACAGAAAAACGTCACGGACGTTCGTCGGAAAACCGTTGTCTTAAAATTATGGTCGGCGACGCGATCGCGGTGTATGTTCCGGTCGGGCAAAACGTTTTTTCTAATTAACGCCGACGTTTTCGTTTGGATAAATTTGCCCGATATACGCGACGCTCGAACGTACCACAAATAAAACACGTTAGCGCCCTTCGAAATAGGTTCCGCTTAAAAAAGCGCCGTTAGGATAGATTTATATCATAGCGAAACACTAAAACCGCGGCGGATTATCGTATTATAATAATGAATTTACGATCGAGCGGGAAATTTAATTTCGTAAAACCGAGGGCGATTTTTCGTTTAAATCTAATTATTCGGGCGACACTGGTAAACCTCGCCGCGGTACGATAATAATCGAAAAACTAATCGAACGCGGGCTAGACGTTTTTTTTTTAACCGCGAACGAAGGCGAAACGAAAATGAACGTCCGCGACTTTCGCGCCGACAGTGTAACGCACGCGTATACTATTTTCGAACCGTCCGTTACGAATACGTTGTCGTCGGTGGCCGTTCCAATTGTTTCGTCGGAATCGTCGTAACCGGCGAACGCGCGGAAACGCTTATCGCTCGCTCGAACAATTAAAACGGACCATACCGGACGCTAAGTGAACCAAAGACGCGCGCGTACAAACGTCGGCGCGACGCACGACTTTTTCTAAAAGTAATAGACGGAAATAAACTCGAAAAACGCGAACGGCGATGTAAACGGCCGTGTACTCGTCGGTTATTGTATCGGCGGTGGTAAACGCGACGTGTAATTGCCGCGGAGGCTCGAAAATGCCGTTCCGTATTAAACGCCGCGGATCCCCCGCGAACCCTTCGGACGAATACGTGGGTGTTTATCGGAGTTACGCTATTTGCGCGTACGAAACGTCGACGGAATTGTCGAGATGTGGCCCGAAACGAATGGACGCGTGTTTCGTTTAAGAAATATTTATAACGCGCGTTGCGGAAAGGCGGCGATTCACCGAAACTCGGACTAAGTAATACGTTTCTCTAGTAAACGGAAATCGGAACCTAATCTTACGAAAGAGTGTGCCGAGGAGCTGCTGCTCGTATCGCCGATACACTTTGTAGCCAAACGAATAACTTCGTTCGACGACCTATATTCCGCGACGTTAATTATCATCGTTATTATTCGAGACACGGCCAGTTCCGCCGGGCCTCCTACCCACTGTTTGATGGCGGGTCCGAGGGGACGACGCAACCGCGTATTCGACTCAAACGAAATTATCCGTATCGAAATTGGAGCGACGCGAAAACGGTAACGCGGCCGCGACGTTAACTGTTCTACTATCCCGCGCCTCTCAAGGAACTCACCTTGTCGCGGCGAGGGGGCTCGAGCGGAGATCCCCTTGGGGAATCTCCTGACCAAGAGTTCCAAATGTGGCCATGGATCAGAGGTACATGGGCCGAAGACAAAGTGTCAATACGAGGCGATTGAAACAAAGCACACGGACTAAGGGAAAAATTAGTCCAGTATTAAGGTGTTTAAAAAGCTAGGTGTCTTACAACTTAGACCAAGTAAAAAGTGCCTAGATACGGGCCAAGGTTCTCGAAAGACGGTTTATTAAGTGCCGAAATGCGAAGGGCTGAAATAAGAATTGGCGGCCATATTGAGTACACGGACTAACGATAAAAAGTGCCTCGATGTGGGCAAAACGTTGACCAAGTCTAATATATATATAAGAAAAAGGGCCTAGATATGGGCAAAGGTTTCCGAAAGATTAAGGCTAAAAAATTGGATTACGGATGAAATCGAGAGCCTTTATGGGCATGGATCGTATTTGGACATTCGCGTGTTTACGGCTTTTCGGGATTGATCGAAACAAAGGCCCACCGATATCCGGCGCGGCGGCCAGAATACCGGAAAGGGCTAGGTAATATATTAGCGACCCGGGCTGACCCACCGACATAAACCTAGTCGGCGCCCCGCTGGTTGGAACGTCGAAGTTCGCCGGCTTTGTACGATCCGGCGCACCGTGTCCCGCTTTCGGCTGAGGTGCCCACGTTTGGCCGCAACGTGGTGGTTGTGGGACAGGCGCGAGATAGTGGAGCTACTAAACCACTTCAGCCGGCGGCAAACTGACATCGGTCGTCCCGTTTCCATAAATAGTGTACGGATATTACTACGAGTACTACTTTCGGCGCTGGTGGTCCATGACTTGGGTCATGTGCCACGGCGCACCTTGAGTAGAAAGCCAAGCGCTAATAGAAGGCGCGCCGGGGTAAAGGAGCTCGGCCCACGAAGCCTTCGGAAACAAGCGTTCGGGCCGATGTTTATACGAAATAAACGACCGCGTATCGTTTTTAACGAAAATAATCGTATTTTTCGCTACGGAAATGCCGAAAATCGTATTTCGTCCGTTTACACTGGACGACACGTATTTCGCCGAAATTAACGCGCGAACTCGCTTCGGCGATAGCGAATTAAAAAACGAGAAATTCGCCATCGACCGTTCTTCTTGCGACAATCGTCTCCGACCCCAGCCCGAACGCAATGTATTCGGAACGTCGTCGTAAACGTTAATATCCGGAACGTAAATATTTTATATTTCGAACAAATAGTACGTCGTTCGCCTCGGGGACGACGGCCGTAACTCGATCACGTTTACGAACGTTCCATGACTTACGCCAGATATCGCGATAAATCGGATCCGATAGCGGTCGGAACGGGACGCGCGCGTCTCGGAAACGCGGGGATTAGGCGCCGCCGGGCCGTGAAAAATAACGACTACACCACTATAGTCGCGCGTCGTCCGAGAACGCGAAACCGTACGGACGGCCTGACGCCGTGAGAAGGCGGAACGTGTACGGTCACCGGGCGTCGAAAAATGCGCCACGCGATAGATTCGAACGCGAGGCGACCGTTTAAAAGTGCCCGTTGAAGTCCATAGCCTATATAGCGTTCATAGCGACCAGGGGGGGGGGTCGTAAATTTTTTCTACCATCCGAACACCCGAGGTGGACCTTTAATACTCCTTGTTCACCTCTCCCCCTCCTTCTGGAACAATGGTCGACACTACTATTACTACTACTCGATAGTTAGAATTCGTACATTTCAATCACGGATTTCGAAACTCGTTACTGTCGCTTTATCGTTTTCGTCGAGTTTTTTCGAAAATTCCATTTCGCCCAAACGATAACGAATCGTCGTCATTTATACCGGCGTTGTTTTGCCGATAAAATTGTAATTTTTTAAATTGTAATTGTTTATTCGCACGTAGCTGTTCGTAACGATCACGCCGTTATCGAGAACAGCGACGAAAATAAAATAGAACGAATTCGAAAGTTCGAATCGTTTAACGGACTTTCCGACAAATAAATACGCACCAGTCGGCAAGCGTAATTTACAATTTCGTCCACCGAATATTACGGAATTTCGCGTATTATTTTCGAACGTTTCCCGAACTTTTTTACGTTTAAATTTACGTTCGACGAGCGTAAACGAATACAAATCGCCCGTTTCGACGGTACGTGACGACAACGCGAACGCCTTCACAAATATCCACGTACATTATACGAGAGGATTTTTTAAAAAACGCCCGAACTTTCTTTAAACGTTTAAACAGCGTATTCGTATCGTCGCGAGTTTTCTAATCACAGTTTCGTTCACGTAACGTCGTAAACGTTTACGGACGGTTTGCGTTTCGTCGTCATTACGTTTTCGTCCGCTACGGAAATAACGAAACAAAAATAAAAACAAACAGTATTCGAATCGAAGAGAGTGTTTCGTTTTTACCGCTGTCCGAAGCTCGACGAATTAATTTTGTCGCGTCCTTTTGAAATATTCGGAAACCATTTGGTTATTATTTCGTTTGTTTCGCGAAATTCATTCGCTTCGTCGAATCTTTACTTTATCGTTTTTTTTTTCCGTCTCTCGTTAATAACGGTTACAATAAAGGGACGTCCGCTACAACGATCAAATTCGTTTTTCTTTTTTCTTTATAAAAACGACCGTAATGGGAAAATATAATCTTTACGTATTCGCGCGTACACACAAGGCACCGCGTGCACGGTTAGCTCTTTGAAGCCACTTCATTTCGCCTACAGAGCCCTTAAAAGCTTCGTAAATGAAGAGCCTACGGAAATTCCGTCTGGCCACTCGACGTGTTCGTAACCGACAATCGTAACTATCGCTCCGTAGACGATCGGATAAAACCGAATACCGTACAGTTCGCGCGACCAATAGTGGCGTACTGATTGGCGACGAATCGTGTAAAAACGATTGTAAAAAAAATCCAACAAATATCTATATATTATTCGCCCCGGTTTGTTCGAAAACGCAACGACCCATCGTTAACGAACGGAACCAAAATCGTACGGTTAACGTTCCGAAATGTAACTACTTAGACGCGCTTAAGTAGACGTTCGACGAAAAATAACCCGGCCGCGATTACGATAGTACGTAAATTGTTTCGGCGTACGAAAACAACGGCAGGCGACCTCTCCAAATAAAATAAAAACCAACGCGACTTTGTAATACGACGGTACGACCGTATCCCCGGGTCTATATACACCGTGCTGACGGAACGACGTATTTGATCAATATTCGACTGTATCATACGACCGTATTGTTTTTTTCCGATCGCTTTAAATCACGCAGGAACGCTACTATACCGTACGTAGTTTAATAAAACGCGTCGGTCGAAAACGATATATATATATGTAACGAGAAATATTACTTAATGGACCGTCGTTTAATAAAACGACGGTTGCGAAACGAACGGAATGAAAAAAGGCGTTAAAAACTCGTCGGTTTTTTAATGCTCGGCGAACGAAACTCTAATATTATCGTTTCGCTTTTTTGACTAATTACGTAGCTTATTCATAACCCTCCCCTGCCGGGCGCGCACACACACACACACACACACACGTGAAACGGAATTACCACTCGGAAACGGCGAACGTAATGATTACGGCGAATTTTTTTCAAAACCGACTACAACGACGGTCGGCGAACACGACGAATAATAGAAAACACTACGCCCTATAAATTTCCAAAGTTATTACAATCCGACGAAAACGGATCGTTTTTTTTTTTTTTTGTTGTATTTTCGTCGCGCAAAAGCCCGGTCATAAAGTTTAATCACAAACGCGTCCCGTGTAACGGAAAACGTATCCGTAATACCACCTCGGCTTTTTCACTTTTGTCGAAACCAAAATCTACGCCGCGTCCGTTGTACGGCCGACGGAATCCCATTAACCTATCCCTAGTCCCTAAGGGGGACATTATCGGCCGAAAGGAATTGTTCACGCGCGTAATCCCCGCGACAATGTGCGCGAGTGGTAACCAGTTTCGTTCGAATTTTCGAAGCGTCGCCGGGATTATCGGCGAAATCAAACGGCGGTTGTCTATCGTTAGGTCCGCCGTTTATTATTCGAAATTAATTTTTGTACGCGTTTACCGAATAGCCCCGAGAGATCGACGAATATATTAAAACGGACCGATTCGTAAACGGATTATTGCGCGAACGAAAAGGCGGCGAGTACGTGTTTACGTCAAGTGTAACGAAAATGGATGGTCGTCCCAATGATATGCGAAGCGATCTTTTCGGCCTATTAACTCGGGGGAACGTAAAACGACCGTCGTTTATTTCGGACAGATATTGTTCGTTCCCGTCGATAATGAACGCGCTGTTTCCACTTTTTTCCAACGGGAACCCCGCGATTATACAAACTCCCAGAGACGCGCGGTATCCGAGGAAACGGGCGGATACCACGGTGGATATCGGACGACCGTTTACCATCTCGGTGACGCTTAATTAGAGATGTCCGCGATAGAATATCGAACGAAGAGGATATATATATATCGGCGATAGAGCGACGTGTTGTGTCCACGAAACTCCGGCTTTACGTTTACGAACGAATTTCGCGCGATAATCGTCGGATAAAATCGATAGCCGTCGGAAAATCGGAAACGTACGTATTCAAACTGGCCACGCGCGTAAAGCGTAGTCGGAAATAATTTCGAACGGGCAAAAGCGACGACGTAAATAAAACGAAATTCGTTTATTTTTTAATAAGCGTCGGTAATTATTTATAATTTCCGCGATCGATTTGTGGACAATTCGAGAATGTTGGACGATTTTCGTGTATTGTCTTAACGTTTTCATACGTTTTAACACGTACGGGGGAATGTGTTCAAAATGGAGACGCCGTTGTTACGACTAATACGAAATACAATCGTCCTAACGCGATCGATTTTATTGGAATAATTGGGAACCTATACAACGGACGCGTGATTACGTCGTACGAACAGAAAACCAAAAATCATGACGGCCGTTAACGCATAATTAATATATACCGGCCGCGATATTCCGCCGTTATTTCGTAAACCGAACACGGCGTTATCGTTACGATATTGTTAATATTGTATCGGCTTTCCCCGATCGCGTGGCTCGCGTGAACGACGGCAATGAAATAACACTACCGCCGTCGAACGGACAGCGGTGATGGTGGTGGGGAACGTTTTTCGGATCCAAAGTTTTCGATTTCGGATATACGTACATTGAAACGGCCGGTACACGGTGGTTCTCGTGGTTGCCGGCCGTTTTAAAGGTAAACGTACACAAAAAGGTATCCGCGAGTTAAGGAAAAGTCAGGCCGGTGAACTTGTTCTATAAGTGTTTCAAAGGGGTAACGGCATTGAATCGGCTTCACTCTAACTAGGTCACGCGATAGTGACAAGTACCGCCGCGCCACGTCGATACAAATATATATATATATATACGCGAGCGAAATTATTATTAAATACGGTCGTAAATTGCCGTAATAGATCGATTAATTTATTTCGTACGAAATGGTTTACGGTCGAACAACGGGCCCGGCCGATACGTTATAATTTTTATCGTACCAAACGGGCTGGAAACACTTTCCCGCGGTTCGGGACGAAATGTAACCGGTGGACCGCCCACTATAGTGCCGAGAATTTCGAATCGCTCGCAGAGCGTTTTGAGAAAGAAATTATCTTCGCGTTTCCCGTCCCATTTGTTTCTCCGTTCGCTCCACATTATATATTATAAACAACACCGGTCCTATACGTCGATAAAATATCGCCGCGTCGGTAATGCGTTCGAAACTTCCACTGACGAACAACGAGCTAAATTACATACCGAACGCCATTAACTACGACGAAATCCGAATATATCGACGGAACTTGTTAAAACACTATTCTTAGTAGCGCGTGAATTCAGCACCATCCCCTCGCCGCGATTTACCGACCGATTTATTAAAAACAAAAGGACACGCGCCTCGTCCCTAGGCCGATTCCGTTCCGTCGATCCGTTCCGCCGTTATATTCGGATCGGGCCCTAGGGAGGTTTTCGTTCCGAAATAACGATTAGAACCCGTCGAAAAAGTCAAAAAACTACGAATTTTAAAAAAGTGCTCTCACGACCGCCATTACGTTTATATTGTAAATCTAATTACACCAAACGCGAGGTTATCGTCGTACGCGTATTCGGTATAAAGTTGGAGTTTCTACGACAATTTGAACCGTTCGAACGAACTGTTTTCGTTTTCGACGTTTATATGGCGAAAAGTGAAAAAGTAAAAACGAAACCTACTTAAATGGATTTTTCGCCCTCGAAACCGCCCCGCATACTAAATTTCATGAAAATCGTTTCCGAGATTCAGATTATATATATACATACACGAGAATTACTCGTTTAAAGGTGTTAGATATAATTTAACGATTTATTTCTAAACAGAAAACGATCCGACGAAAAACTCTTTAAAACGGTTAACGTTAGTTATAACCGGTTTCGACGAGAGCGCAAATTTCGATATTCATAAAGCGGATTTCGACCGACGGAAAAATGTTACCCCGTTTCCCGAGCAAATGGCAAAACGGCCCATTCGAATAATAACTACGCGCGGTACTATTCGATCCGAATCGACAAGGGGGGCACCACCGATTACGTAGGTTAACGAAATACGCTCGTTAACCGAAATCGTTTCGAAATACGTACAGCGCTATCGCTACGCGTTGTCCAGGGGCCCTCGGCAAAACGGAAAAGTCGTTCGGTTCGAAATTAAAAGGTCGGTCGCGTTAATAATTAGCGACGAACGCGAACGTCCGATAAGCGAATAGTTTTCATTTATTGACGTCCCGAAGCGGATTTCGTCCGGAACGTAAATGTTTGAAACCCGAGCGGCGCTATATAAAAAAACACGGCGTATACGACACAAATTGTAACTACGAGCGATATTTCGACGACGTTGGGTTTCAAATTATCGGGTAAACGAGCCGCGCGGCGTTTTTAAATACGAACGAACATTCGATCCGCCGTCGTTAAATGGTTAATTAAATATCGAATTTCGCTTCCGTGTACGCTGAAATCCTGTTTCTCGGCGCGTTTATTATTTCCGGAATACGGTTTGTAAACGGCGGGAAATCCGCGGTAACGAAAAGGGTAAAAGAAGAAAAATACCTTATTACGTTTCGTCCGGACTCCGATGATTTTCATTTTTTCGTTAATAATCCGCGAGAAAAGCCGTTTCTAAGTTCTATTCGCCTCCATATATCGGATATTCGATAACGTAAAACGAATATGGCGGCCTAATAATAGATACATCTTCACGGAGCGTTAGACGACAAACGGACCGGGCGTTTCGTTAATCGACCAATAATACGTACGTCGCGTGGTAAATGTCGAACGCAAAACGGGCGTAACGAACGATAGCTGACCATTCGGCGCGGTGGGGGTGGGAAGGGGGCATTGGAAACGCGCTCGAGTATTCGCGGCGTCGTAAAGCGTTCGAAAAGATATCCGAACACGCGTTTTTTTTGGTTTTATATTCGATTAGGGCGTTTTTTTTTTCTAACGAATATTCTTAAGCCGAACGCGTTTTCTACGTACTTCGCGCCCGCTTTTATCCTTATCGCGGAACAATTTCGATACCGTCACGAACGAATTGAAATAAACTCGGCCGTAAACGTAGACGTCGGTGTCGCCAAACGTCCGCCTAAAACGTTTATCGACGCGTCTACAACGGCCGACGTATTTAGGAACGATCGTATCGCTCCAGTCCACCGGTCGACAATTTAAACAATTTAACCTAACCGACGGCCTTATCGAATTATCTAATTTCGCGTTCTTCCGTTTCCGTAACCGCTTTCGTGACGACGCATCTAAATTGCGTACTCGCGACCAAAAATCGTTTCGTTTCGCTCGACTTCGTACTGTTAATCACGTCCGTGACAGGACGAGACAGGTCGACGATCGCCCGCGAATAATATTTTAATAAACGATTTCGTAAAAAAAAAAAAAAAACGCCGATCGCTCGGCTATATATATTATTTAAATACGCTTCGTTCGGGTTCGTCGTGACTCTGGTTTATTTAGGTTATAAATTAGGTTTATTTCGAATTTAGGTAATACATATATTTATGTGTGTATACGCTCGCCCGTATATTGGTTAATCTACTCGCGATATACACTGAACGTCGAACGCCGCCGTGAAATATTGCGACATTATACGTAACGTACGATTAAATAGGGCGCGCGACGTAATACGCGAAAACGACAAAAATGCAAATAACAGCGGTATAATCCGGATTTGAATATGAAAATCGCCGGGACGCTTAAAATTAATTTTAAATCCCGATTACGAAAACTTCGAAAATCACTCGCGGAGTCGTTTAAATACCTCCGTCGCCGTACTCGTCCGAACAATGGCGCGTAGCGAGTATTTCGCTCGGAAAATATTATCGTACGGATCGTGCGAGGGGAATATTTCCTTAAAATTTATCCCCCCCCCGTCCTTAAGTTTTAAACAAAGTTTAACGAAAACGGAATTTAATCCTCGAATTTTTTAACTTCGTTACTCCGAATATTTAAATTCCTTAACACGCGCCCAAAGAAAAAAAAAACCGATATAACTAAAATCGAATTATTAAACGGAGCGAAACAATTTTCCCGGACGTCAGCGCCGACGGGGGTGTTCAATTTTTTCGAGTGTATAGTTTCGAAACAAACCCTCCGCGCGTACAGCGCGAAAAATAATTTAACGAAATCCACGTATTTTTCCGAGTTCCTACGGAAATCGCGTAATAAAAAAAAAAAGAAAAACGTCGTACCGGGTCGTTTAAATACTCGGGGAGGGAGGAACACTGAGTATCAAGGATACCCCTATACCCTCCCCTTTCCCACGCAACACGAACCGGGTTTCGATGGAATACACGGACAATACCGAACAGAAAAACTATCGTCGCGAAAAACGCGCGCGCGCTCGGAGTGTATTTCGGACAACTTTTCGTATATCGAAGTGAACGGTTAGTTCGCGACAATAGTTTTCGAACGCTCGTCCGGACGGTTCCAATTCAAATAACGGCGATCTGGAAGATAATTATTCGCCGACGGTAATCGCCAGTTACTACCGAAATCGGCTTTGGGCTTTGGGTTGATAACACGGATACCGAGACCCGGCGGGCGAATATTTTTAAAATACGTTTCCGGACTATCGATTTTAGCGATTTTCGCCAACGTCCGAGAGACCAACGCGCGGTTAAAGATCCCCCCGTCCCCTAGCTCGGGTAATCCGACGCGGAATATTATTTAACGTGACCGAATATAATTAGGTCGCCCGGTCGTCCGTATACGAAGACCTAGTCCGGGCGAATTTATATAAAGTCAATCTGAACTACGGGCGTAGGAAAGTTTCGATAGTTATTTCACCTCTTTTCGCGGGGCCGGATTTAAAACTGATTAGATTAGGGTCTAAAGCGATTACATTTAAACGTATCGACTGAGCCGAGGCGAAAGTTTTTATTTTCACTTGGCGAACGGCGGCGAAGAAGACGACGGGCCGTGGTGAAAATACGGCGGAATAATAAATCAATCGACGTTTGTTGAATCGCCGCGTCCGGGGCAGCGTAGGAAACAATAAGAATAGGGAAAAGGGTATCCGGCGAAAAGGGCAGGTGGTATATATATATATATATATATATATATATACACGGGGGGGGAGGAATCTAAACCGATAAAACCTTTTATTATTCGCCTTTATTTTTCGTTCGTACATTGTGCGGGAGGTTTTTTTTCGTACCGCGCGTCTAAAACACTACGGAACGATACTAAAAACTATTTATATTAACACCCCGGCGGTTTTTCGTTTCATAATCGAACGACGACACGTAAACGATCGGAATTTTATTTCGGTTTTTGTTTTCTTTTTTTTCGTCACGGAACCGATAAAAGCATTGTAAAAACTACGGAAAAGCGAAACGGGAACTTCGTACACAGCTACGAACTTCTTATAACCGTCGGAAACGTTTCGTTTTTCGCAATTTCGACGCTACGTGTCGTTAATGGGAAGTAACGTTTTTACAAAAGCTCTTAAACCGACCTTAATTCGCCGTCAATCGTAACCAACGCCAGCGCCCGAATGCCCCCGGCGGTATTCGCGCGTTTTCGTTTCATTCGCGTTACCGGTTTTTCGCGTCCGTTATCGGTCACCGATATTTATTTATTTCGACGGTGGTTTGTTCGATGTTGACCCCCTAATTACGTCCGTTCGTGTCGGCCATCGACTTTAAAATTGGTTCCCGGGCCTCGAAAGAAACGTTAGAAAACCGCGGCGTCCAAACAATTTGCGCGACTAGAAAAAACACGACCGTGTTCCGGTCGCGTCGGCGCGCGTCCGATGGAAAATACGTATTCCGCCCGTAGGAAAGTTAGTGATTTTTGTTTTCGGAAACAAATATGATTAGGTAGGCGCGGTAAAATTGACCGGTACCGTGAGCGACGAAATCCGATTGACCGGACGCGCGTCGGGACGATAATTTTAAACGCGGCCCGCGTGCCGTCTAATTTATTATCGTTCGACGCTGTCGGTAAAACGACGAAAATACGAACTACCCGTCGAATTATCGCGTTATGGCCCGAAATTAATAACCCCTTAATCGGAGCGTCCCGCGAGAGTTTGTAGAGCTGGAAACGGCGGAGTAACAAACACGGCCCCTCGACGTCCGTTTAATTAAAAATCGTACGTTTATCGCGCGCGTACCTACGCGACCTATAATTAGGTACGCGTACGTCGGCGTCCCGTTCGCGGGTCGTCCGTCGTGTTAAGCTCGAATAATTTCGACGTGCCGCGAGGTATTTGTGTTACGTTTCGACGTCCGCCATTCGTACGGCGCGACTATAGTTTCGATGTAAAAACGTTTTAAACGCGAGTGGCGGCTTTTTAGTTCCGGTTAAAACGTTTCGGAACGCCAATATCACCGGAATAGAACGAAAACGAATATGGTCGATTCGCCTAATCGCGTACCCGTCGAACGACGTATCGGGTTTTCCCGAACCCCGTCGTCGTTTGTTATCGCGAAATGATACGAATTGGTAAAACGAGACGGTGCGCGTTTTTTTTTTTTTTTTTGGGCGACGCGCCCGCGCCGGTG